>JZLH01S0338867.1:0-13501 GCA_001188425.1 Eucidaris tribuloides
TTTATGCCGAAAGATCATTTCTGATCTTTCTGCTGAGGTATATAATTCAGATAACCTGAACACCTAAACACTTTGGATGCTATACTGTAAAATATAATCGAAAAATCTCGGGGGTCACTCCGAGATTTTTCATTAATTAAAAAAAAATCGAATATATATATTCAGAATCTGTTACTAGTATTGGTCTGATATGATCTTTGGTCATAAAGCTTTCAAATAAGAACAAATCACTAACACTAAACTTGCGCTTTAAATGAAGCTGCAGATCTCTTAATTTGTTTATGTGATGAATTAAATGTCTACTTTATTGTTCTTTCGTGTATTTAACTCTTACTGCATTTTATTGTGTATATGTGCTTTTTAAGCTGAGAAAATAAACGTATACATATATATGCCTTCCCGATTTGTGTACCAAAAAACATGCTCTTTGACATCAAACCTTATGTTATTTACTGTGTAAAACTAATTTGTTTTCTGTCTGTCTTGGTTTGCAGCTCTGCTGAAATTGATAAACTATAATTACTTTTCAAAGGAATTATTCTAAAAAATCTGATGAGGGGTTTTACATTCCGCTCATTTTCAATAAGTGTTTCTTACAAGGAAAGGGGGGGGGGAGGTTTAGCGTTTGAAAAAGATCTGAAATTCAATCATAATGATACCAATGGAAATGAGGAAACTTCACAATTTCAAAACAAATTTGTTCGAATAATAGTTATGCATGATATAACTTGTTTATTAATCGAGGACATGCAAATGAAAAATAACAAAGTGCATTTGTAACTTCTGTTCAACATAGCTATTCTCTTTTAATTAATAAATATTCACTGTAGATATGTGTGATTGAATTTCATTCTATACAATGTAGTACCACTAACGTCATTTTATAGATGGATTGTTTGAACAAGTTAAATAGATTTCCTGTTCTGATTTAATTTGGGAGATTTTATAGAAAACTTTCAGTAACAGTAGATTAGAAGAAAGTAGCTACGTATACGGTAGAATGTGCTTTCAGATTGTTGTAATTTTCCCTTCATTTCGCATGAATGTTTCTACACTGCAGCCAATAAGCAGCAAGTATGCACTCTATCAAGCCTACGTTAGTCCAACGTATTCAAGAACAACTAGTCAGCTGCAGGACATTTTTACTTTAGTCAGCAATGCTTGACTAGCAAATGTAGTTCCAAATAGGCCACGCTGTTTGGACAAGATTTTGCTAGTCGCTCTGCGTTAGTCAGTCCTATTGTAATTAGTCCTATCCATATTTTTAAGCTAGTCTCACATATAAGACTAACATTTAAGCAAGTCCCCTCTGGTTAGTCAGCAGTGACCTGACTTGCTTTCACGTTAGTCGAGCAGATTGACTAACCCAAAATGCTCAGTCCAGATGGTACCGGTCTGGTACTAGCTTATTGTAGTCCAGGTGACCAGGTTTTGTTAAGAGTTTCAAACGGGAAAAATGTATCCGTTATAGTTGTATGCGTTTCAAAACTTTTTGAGTAGGGAGGGTAGGCCTACAGGAAGTATGTGGAAAACTGTATGTGAGTAGTCATACTTGAGAAGGAGCGAAACGACCGAGCGGGAGTAGTGTGTGTTTGAGGGGGGCCCTCCCACGTTAGAAAATTGTTTAAAATACGAACAGACAAGAGGTGTTTTCTAGGCGTGGTAAATTGATATTTTAAAAATATATTTACTGGCGTAGTCAGGATTTTTCAATAGGGGGGGGGGCAGACGGGGGGCAAAACAAACAAACAAAACAAAACGTAGGGGGTCGGTGGGTCGGGTAATTGATTTTTCTTCATTTTTTAAAAATTCATTTTTTTTTTGGTAGATTTGGATAGCTTTGGTGGGGGGGGGGGCGGGGGGGGGAAGGGTCTGGGAGGGGGTTTCCTCTCCCAGGGTAAGAAAAAAATGCAAAAAAAATCTTTCAGTCACAAATCAGTCCGAATATTTCATCCACTGTCAATTCGTTATTCTGGCTAATTAGACAAACAATATTTGCATTTTTAGCTTAAAAATATAAATGTATATATTTTCAATCAGCAAGATTATTATAATTTTAGCGTATTAGATGTACTTGTTTTTTTTTTTTTTTTTGGGGGGGGGGGTCACATGTTTATCTATCACAATATCTGATTAATACCCGAATAATCACATTTTATATTTAGACCTATAGGCTGGAGGAGTAGCAAATTCTTCAAAAAGCAGCGCAAGCACTGCAAAACCATTATAGCCCAAGTTTAGGTTTTTTTTTGGTAATTTAAAAGCATTATGCCCAAAGATCATGTCTTTCGTTTTGTTAAAAATTAGTTAATGAAAAATCTCAAGGGGGGGGGGTAGGGCAAGATTTTTCGGGGTGCCCCCGAGATTTTCAACTATTATTTTACATTATAGTATCCAAAAGGTTATAAGGTGTTAAGATTATCCGAGTTAACTTCATCAGAAGGAGCAGAGTCTGCTCTTTATGATTAGGTAATTAACTCGGATAACCTTTACACCTTATTAACCTTTTGGATGCTATATTGTAAAATATATTCGAAAATCGAAGGGGACCCAAAACTTTCATTAATTAATCAGATAGCGCAAGGCACTTCAAAACTATTGAATTATTACACAATAATTAATTTTGCGACACGCTATATTGGAATTTTGCGCGGGGAGCGCGCCGAAAATTTTGATATTTTCTTACCACGCCAATGAAAATATTGGCCCCTCCCCCTCCCCCCGTATCCGAAAAATGGATTGACGCACCGGTGTCTGTGCCGTGATTTTTTTTGTGTGACTTTTATTTAGTTATTTTTGTTGATGTTTTATTTTATTCATTTATTTATTTATTTATTTTTTTTTTGGGGGGGGGAAGTACGTATGTGAAAATTGTAATTGCGTAGGCCTATTTATACTTGCGTGGGGGGGGGACGGCTGTGGGATGGGGAACACACGGCAAGAAATTTTTGAAATACACGTATCAAAGACATGTTTCTAAGCAGAGTAAATACATATTTAAAAGGTATATTTATGACAATTATTATAAGGATTCTTGTCAGAATTTAAGAAGATGTACAGTAAGTAGACCTATGTGAAAAAAAAATGTAAATAGGTAGTCGAGGGAGCGTAGCGACCGAGCAGGGGGAGGATTTTTTTTTGAAAATATGTATTAAAAGACGTGTTTCTGGGCACGGTAAATACATATTTAAAAAATGTTATTACTTCTTTCTATCAATATTTCATCTTTGTTAGATCACTTCAGTCTATATTGATATTTTCATTGTAAAACATTTTTGGTCCGATTTTTTTTTTTTTTTGGGGGGGGGGGCTTGAGCAATTTTTTGGGGTGCTCAATTCCCCAAAGCCCCTCCCCCCGTAGAACCGCGCCTGGTCTTGTGACCTAAGGACACAAATGCCGACCGCGGCGGGACTCGAACCGAGGAACTCTCCATCGGGAAGCCACGGTCTTATTCACTACGCCTCGACGCCAATGAAAGATCCTCTAGACCATCTTGTTTCTCGATTCAAAATTAGTATCTTGCCTCAACAAAGGCTGAAGGTGAATGCTTATGTGAATCTTTAGATTATTAAAAAAAATAGCTTATTTTGGTCGATAAGTTAATTTCAATGTGTGAAGATCATGAACACAATCTTTGAATCACCACCAATCATGAAATATCGAACAGGCCCCACATCACAGCTAGCAACATTGTCTCCAAGCACTGAGCCTCTAATAACTTTATCAACTTTACTCACGATTTCAGTCACAACTACGGTGTCACAGATACAGTCGTCATCGCCCAATTCCCCGATAATCAGCCAATCATCTGTATCAACCAAAATGACGTCACCGACGATAGTAACTGCTGAGACACCGACGGCATCAGGTAAATATAACAATGATCTGAATGTCAACAAATAATTATATAAATCCAGGCAACTGGACTTATGTTTGTATTTTGACGAGAACGTTTCGCGTCCTATCCGGGACGATTCATCAGCTCCTCTGAAGTGGTGGCGGGAAATTAGCGCTGTTGCGACTCTGCGCAGACGCACTGTCGATGTTAAGACGTCGAGGGATGTGCTCATTCTAGACAAGGAACCTCGTTGGTTTGAGAGGGGGTTCGTGGAGCCGTGTACGTCAACGCCGAGAATCCCACTCTTAACAGGGATGGGGGACTGCGTCACAACCTTTCCCGGGCGTACGGTGCCGTAATCTGGCAGATCCCTCGACGTCTTAACATCGACAGTGCGTCTGTCTGACTCTGCGCAGAGTTTTACCTGGATGAATCAGAACTTACATCAAAGGATCTGTATGATTACTCTATCTTGGAATACAGTTTAATTACAATGGTACTTTTAAAAAGGCAATTTCAAAGCAGATAATGCAGGCTAGAAAAGCTTTATACAGTATGTTGACTAAAGCGAAGCAAATGCAGTTATCAGTTGATATTCAGTGTCATTTATTATATATTATATGGTAGTGAAGTATGGGGACATGAAGATATAAAGCAGATTGAAGTTTTCCATAGGAAATTTCTTAGAACTGTACTATGCGTAGGTTCATGTACTCCGGATTGTATGATCTATGGAGAGACTGGTCGAGGATTGAATTTTAAATCATGTAAAGACCAGAGTAGTAAATTTTTGGTCAAGAATATTGAATGGTAAAGTAAATAAATATTCATATGTCTTTTTGAAATTCATTTCTGCTATCCATAAAGATGTTAATTTGGATTTTACCTCTTCATGGTTAAAATTCATTGAAGACACATTTAATCAGGCTGGTTTAACATATGTTTGGCTGGGTCAAAATAATGGATTGGGTTTGAATACTAATTCTTTGCTAAAATCAAGGCTGCATGATATTCTTTGTCAGGATTGGAGTGACACTGTATGGTCAAATCGTATTTGCACAAATTATAGAATATTCAAAGGCAAACATGTATTTGAAAACTATTTACTAACCCTTAATAAAGTTGATGCTCTTAGTCTCTGTAAGTTTCGGTGTAGATCACATAAATTACCTGTAAACAAAGGTCGATTTGATTCAAACACACCACATTGCGATATGCAGTGCACGCTCTGCTCATCTACCGATATAGGAGATGAATTTCACTACATATTTGACTGCCCTTATTTTCAAAGAGAAAGACAGTTAATATTTGTCTAAGAGTTTATTACGCAAGTCACGTTTTCCATGTGCTTTGCATATGGCAGAACTGTTTAAGGATTGGGTTACTGATTTGCAAGTCCATTACTTCCCTTCATTATCAATACCAAACGGTAGTTTAGTACTTACAAACGGTGTGTTGAAAGTCTGAGATCCATACGTCATGAATTTGATGTTTTATGAGAAAAACTAATAACGACATGTTACCAGAATGTTGTTCTTTATGTGAGTTTCAATTTTGCTCAAAATGCGAATCACGGTTACTGTGCACCGTAGCAAGACGAGCGGAGGGCCCTGATTGGTCAATCGGCTATCCCTTGCACGACCGTTGGCTAACGGCTGATCGGACCATTTTGGAACGGCACGTGCACGTTTGACGTTGCGGATTTTTTAAAATTTGCTCATGAGCAAATGGAAAAAGGATGAAGTTTAACCGTCCAGATTTTACCAAAACCCAATATTTTACCCCAAGTCTCTATGAGAGGTGTTTATTTATATTAATCTTCACATTGGATATGATTTCAGCTGATTTGATTCATATAGGTATTTTTTGACGTGCAAATCAATAACCCACTATTTAACACTAAAAGCAATTCTCAATTGAAAAAAATTAGCAAAATTTACTCGTGTAATTATGTTAAAATTTTCCCAGAAAACAGAAAAAAAAAGGATCGTCCAAGTGTCATAAATAGTACAAATAGAGTTGGACCTAAGTATACTCGTAGTGGTAGGATAGTGAAACAAACGGTTTTATTCAGCTTGTAAATAATCTGTATTATACATGTTACCATTAATATTATATATTCTCACTAATCTGTTGTATTCATGTTTAGTTACATTCTTCATGCGTGTAATTTCATACATTATACAAATAATTCTTTTTTGTTGTTGTTCTGTGT
This sequence comes from Eucidaris tribuloides, assembly GCA_001188425.1. Taxonomy (NCBI): domain Eukaryota; kingdom Metazoa; phylum Echinodermata; class Echinoidea; order Cidaroida; family Cidaridae; genus Eucidaris; species Eucidaris tribuloides. Next base: position 6,055 of record JZLH01S0338867.1, read on the forward strand.
AATTAACTGTGTATAATGTTCGTGAATTGTATTCGCATGTCTGTTATACATTATATGGTTATTTATGCTTGTTTGTACTCTCATACCCCGAGAGGGGGTCTTTAGAGTCAATAAAATTCTACAAATTCTACAAATTCTACAAATCTCTTCAAGGAAACTCCAGTGAAGCAGATGATTTGGAATTTCTACGAAGTGAATATAATTGCCTCTCATTTCATACGATACCGAATAATCGTTTTTGACAGCTCAAGAAAATAATCATGTTCATTACACTCACTACGCCTATGTTGATGTAGGTGGGCTTTTTAAAAGTGTCACAACAATTTTCGTAACGGTGTTCATAAAACAAAACGTGCGTATAGGCCCTACTATTATGCGTACGTGCGCGCATGTGTGAACATCCGTGCTTGAGGGTATAAGAAACGGAATATGGAGGTCAGAACAATTTAAAACCCAAACCCTGAAAGAGCCTGTGGAGGATTTCCATTCAAATATTTCAAATTTCTCATCAGATAGGAAACAATATACCCGTCATAATTCTTCAAATTCTAAACTATAAAACTCTCTGTGCAAACGACGTATTGTTTTATAAGAGACTTTCTTCACAGGGTTGTGGAATCACTCCCCAGTTGTTTAATATCTAATTTAGATAGAGCAAAACTTCTAAATATGAATGTTAATGCAAGATGTAGCCGGTAACTAACAGGAATAAGTTACGAAAAAAAAATGACATTGTGAGTATTGTGAGAATAATTGTGGTACATGGTGATAGAGAAAGCTTAAATAAAGGTTACTGTGTGACATCTACCCTCAACACGGCCCTATGAATTAGTAAATATCTATTAATATTACGTCTTTGCGAAATTGTTCCATACTGAGTCTAAGATCGCCAAAACAGAACAGTTACAGGGAGAAAAGCTTATTGAGTCAAAAATTGCAAAAATTAATACGGCGCAATGAATACGCGTTGGGCGGCATACATCGGTCACATCAGGTCACCTCACGGCCAGTGCACGTGTGATTTGATACGTTGGCAAGAACCGACAGTTACCACAAAATCGGAGAAGAAGAATTCGGCACAGGAAAAGGAATGTACTAGGATATATTGCCAGTTTAATTAATTGGTTTGACTGTGTGTTGCATTTCTATTCTGCACTATAATGTACAGGTAAGAATACAGAATATTGCATGCTTTGAATTTAAAAGAATCTTCTTAACTTATTCCCGGTACTTGCCTGCTACATCTTCCTTTAATGAACAACTTCCACCCTACAGAACTTCCAGCAAGAGTTATGTAAATAAAAATACCACGTGATTTGATATGTCCAATCAACAACAATCGAGGTTATTCAGCATTACGTTTCGATTAAGATGGAAGAAGATGGACGCAATAGTGCGTAGGTTCCGAACGTGGGGATTATCACGTGAGGTGTATACTTATGATTCTTGTAGTGCAACGCACTGAAAACCCTTGAATTTATCTATAAGCATGTTTTTAAATACCACTTTCGTGCGATTTATCCTAACTTGCACGACAACGCTTGAAATGCTTTGATTGTTCAGTTAATGCTTTCTATTTAATTTTATTCTGGGTTCAGTAACAGCGCCATCCTCAACAATTCGTCTCGTCGGAGGATCGTCTGTACGAGAAGGTTATCTTGAAGTGTTCCTCAACCATGCATGGGGAAGAGTTTGCCGTGATGCATTGTGGGACGGTTTGGATGTCAAAGTAGCATGTAGTCAGCTAGGCTTTGGCCCAGCCGTGGATGCTGGGCTATCAACATCTGTTCCTCAAAGTTCCACGCCTGTGCACAGCATTGGTTTCAACTGTAATGGATATGAAACCTCCTTAACAACTTGCGCTTATGAGGTCACAGAGGATTGTGGCAACGGCGAAAATGTTAGATTTCTTTGTTCAAGGAGTGGTAAGTATTATGCGATGTTGAAGGCAGTGCACCTCTTTTATCTGCCTAAAATTAACCTTGTGTATATACACTGGTATCAAGAAGAAAATACTATTTGAGAACTTTAGGTAGAACCTCAGGTTGACCGTTCACATACATTTTCATTACTGAATCTGCAATGGATATTCCCTGCCGTAAATATTGTGATCTTGCCGGCATCGTTGAACCAAAGTTATAGTTCTCGTTTAAAATTGTTCTCATGAAAGACAAGAACTTCAAGTGCGTAACATACACTATTATTTAAGTAAAAAAAAAAACTAATTGATTGTAAATATTGTAAATGTTTAAAGTTCAAATTATACTAAAAACACATTTTGTCCATAGTAATCGAATAGACACACGCACACACACACACACACACACACACACACACACACACACACACACACACACACACACACACACACACACACACACACACACACACACACACACACATACTACACACACACACATATACACACACACACATATATATACACACACAAACACACACATACACTCGTACACACAAATACATACACACATGGCATTGAAGAAATTTTGCTATTGAACCTATCGTGATGATAATCATTAAATTCATATAAAAAGAAAACAATTTAAACATGATTGCACCAAGCGCATGACATTTTATTCCAGCTTGTATAATCAGCTTGGTGTGATAGTGAAAGTTGTCGTCAGCAAACTCTTCAATAAAGTCATTATCGATTTATATCATTGTTCTCTTATCGAATCGTGGAACTGGATACCCTTTGGGAATTATTTTGTCATCATCATCATCATAATCCTCATCACCACCATCATCGTCTTTCGTCCTCATCATCATTATTCTCATCATTATTATAACTATCATCATCATCATCATCATCATCATCATCATCAACATCATAACCATCATCATCATCAACATCGTCATCATCATTATTATCATCATTATTATAACCATCATCATCATCATCAACATCATAGCCATCATCATCTTTCGTCCTCATCATCATTATTATCATCATTATAATAACTATCATCATCATCATCATCATCATCATCATCATCATCATCATCATTCTCTTCATCATCATCATCATCATCATCACCATCATCATCATCATCATCATCATCATCATGATCATGATCATGATCATCATCATGATGATCATCATTCTCTTCATCATCATCAACATCGTCACCGTTACTTTTTGACTTTTGTCAACAATTGGATACTTGTTTTCTGCATTCTTACTTTTCATCACCCTCTCTTATTTTTTTTCTAGACTCGTACTTAGGATGCTTTATCGACACGGATAATCGAGCCTTTACTACGAGGTTGTACTTCGATGACATGACAATAATCACCTGTATTCAAATTTGTCAAATAGAAGGCTTTCTGTACGCTGGTGTGCAGAACGGAGAGGAGTGCTGGTGCGGTAATGAAGGCTATGCTCGGTACGGTCAGCGTCCTGATAGCGAATGCGATGAGCAGTGTGCCGAGGATACTCTAACCATCTGCGGTGGAATTTGGCGTAATTCTGTATTCAGTACAGGTATGTATGCATTTGGGATAAGAGTACCTGGTTGCACCATCACTATCTTTAACCCCCCCCCCCAAAAAAAAAAAACAACAACAACAACACATACCAAAAAAACAAAAAACAAAAACAAAAACAAATCCCGGTAATTTAGGATCTAGTCATCTTACTGCCCGGTTGACTGATTTAAATAAATTGATTTAGATAATCAATTCATGATTATTTATTGAAAAAGAAACTCATTCGATTTAAATAAACACACAAAAATACATTTTGAACAAAGAAAATCGGCATGTGTTATACGGTGTCAATGTAATGATTCTGTACAAAAGAATCGATAAAAAGTCAAATTTAAATTAAGAAAACCTCGTAAAGTTGGATATTAGTAAGAAATCGCACCTTTCTCAAGACACTCTTTTCTGCAATTAAATCTATGGCAGATGCTTTCCAGAGCTAGGTGTTCCGAAGTTGTGGAAATTGTAATAATAACCAGATAAACTTGGTTGGAAATAATACACCTCCCCACCCTCCACACACACTACACACACACACACCACACAACACACACACAATTCACACACACACACACAACACACACACAACACACACACATCACACACACACACAACACTACACACACACACACACACCACCCACACCCACAGCCCACACCCGCACACACACACCACACACACACACACACACACACCACACACAACACGACACACAACACACAACACACATCACTTACACACACACTTCGCACAGAACACACACACGACAACAACACACCACAACACACACACACACACACACATCACACACACACACACACGTACACATACATGTACATGACGATTCCTTGACTTAGACTTGAATTAAGCGTTTATCGCCGGTTTGCTCACGTTGAATATCGCAGATCCCCGTGACATAGACTGTGCCGATATATATGCCTCGGGACGTCAGACCAGCGGTGTCTATACGCTCTATGCAGAAGACAATCCGTTTGAAGTATACTGTGACATGGATACCGATGACGGTGGCTGGACGGTAAGTTCACGTTCAGCTTCTGGCAGCAAACGGATTGAGTTAAAACCCGAATAATTACAACTTTGATAAAATTCGAATTTGTACTGAAAGTTAAATTGACCCTAGAAATCACCGGCTACAATAGAAAGAACACATGATACAGATTATCAAACTATCAACAGGTGTCGGTTTTGCATACACAACAAAAACTAAATGTAATGATATAATTAGATACGACTACATTCATATTAAAGCTGACACATTTGGCATCAGTTTGTGTCCAAGCTATACTCCATATTAATTTCGGTTGTTGTTTCTGTTTTGTACATAAAATTGAAAGTAAGCGCAATCAGATAAGGAAAAATCAAAGTGCTGCCCCATTGTCGCAACATTTACCTCTGCCAATAATAACATACAAAAACCCATACAAAGAGAATGTATTTTTCTTCCTTTGTTTATCCACATTATGCACATAAAGTGTAAAGTATTTGATATGTAATTTAATTGTTATTATTTGAATCAAAATTTGGAAAACGTAGTTATAATAATATACATGTATTGTGAAACATCGTTTAATTATAATGTTTAATCATTTTTGCATGCAATTTCAGATTATTCAAATGGGGCAAAAAGTGCAATACTATACCTATTTCATTTTCCCCCATATTCTTTTATTCATCTGGCAGTCAAAATACGATAAGTAGTTAACTATTAATATTTGCTATATGGTGTAAACAAAATTCAGTGCAGATCAAATGAAATTATTTACTCGTTATCCGCATGATTTTATTAAATATTTTAATTTCTTACAATATACCAAATCTATCCAATTTAAATTTATTTCATTAATATTTACAGAATAATATGGCCAACTGATTCTCTCTTTTTATGGGGTCTATTGAGTTCAAACACATGTATAATTTTCTGTATATTTTCTCTCAAAATGTATATGTCTTTATGTATTTTTATATTATGCCTTGTGTTTTTGCCATATGTGAAAACATCCTAGGCCATTGTATATACTATCATCATTTTTTAAAACATGTTATATGTCAATAAAGATGAATGAATTATAAAAAAAGTAGACATTTTGATATTGGATAACCAAAGGTATAACACAATTTTTTTTTCACAGAGTCAAGCCCAATATATTTCGAGACTAATCTTTAGAGGGTTATTCAATATTATGTTAATTTCTATTTTTCTATTTCTATTAGCATTTATACTCTCATTGGATCATGTGTTTTCATCATATTCCTTAGCTGTTGGTATGGTTAATCATTATGTGAAATAAAAATTACACTGGTAATATTACGTGTATCCTGGATCTAATGGAACGCATGTTCTCTTACTAATGTGTAATTAGGTATTTCAACGCCGTCAAGATGGAAGTGTAGACTTTTATCGAAACTGGACCGATTACAAACATGGCTTCGGAAATGTGACGTCAGAACATTGGCTTGGCAATGACAACATCCATCGTATCACCAGGCAGAAAAGCTACCAGCTTCGCGTAGATCTGAAAGACTTCGAAGGAGAAAGACGTTACGCTACATATTATTCCTTTCAAGTGGACAGTGAAGAAGAGAATTATCGTCTGCGAGTTTAGAATTGAGGACAACTGAGATATTTAATTTCACCTCTAATACTAAAGAAAGGATAACATTGAAATAATAACGACGTACCATTTTATCAAACGCAATATGACATATTGAGATTATAACACATGCCAATTAAGTTTCAGTCTAATTCGCGTTTGATACATGTTGAACGTAAGCCTGGGTAAGAATATAAGCCCAAATGTAGTGGGAATATTCAGCCTACAAAATAATATTATATCAACTGTGAGCAATTTAGCCGCAGAATTCAATTTATGTGATCAGGATGCTACTTAACTACAGAAAAAAAATGACTGATTATCGGGGGGGGGGGGGGTTCACTGTTTCAATATTATTAGTAGAACACGCCTATGACGTGCACAGACTAGAGAGCTTTATTTTTGCAATGAGAGGACACTCAAACAATAATTGTTTTAATTTATCACGAATTTTACTGATATGATAAAGCTTTCCTGCTGAAAAAAGTGTAAAAAATGATTGAATTGTTTATGCGTGACTATGTGGAATCTTAATAATAATTCGTCAATTTATCAAGTATTTGCCGGGCGGGGGGGGGGGGGGGAGGGTTCTAACAATTGGCAGTATTGGTGAAGTACCAAACTCTCAAAAAGTATTAAGTAATGTATGCATTCACGACGGATTATCTATACTTCCCATGGAAAGAAAAATACATTTTAAAAATACATACATTATTCTCAAAACCTGTTAAAAAAAGGATTCGTTGCCAATAAATTTACACGACATAAAATTTTTAGTGCTGAACTTAGTGGTTTATTTCCTCATTCAGGTGACTCCTTAAACCACTGGCATAACAACATGGCCTTTTCCACCAAAGACATGGATAATGACGTGGATACAACAAGAAACTGCGCTGAGGCATTTAAAGGAGCATGGTGGTATAGTGTCTGCCATGCATCCAATCTAAACGGACTGTACCTATCCGGACACCACGATTCAGAGGCGGATGGTGTGGAGTGGACTTCTTGGACTGGACACTATTACTCGCTGAAGATTTCTGAAATGAAAGTCAGACCATCACTGTGAAGCAGGAACAGTTTTTCGTCACAAGTTACACAACGTGAATGATAATGGTGTATTAAAATGTACACACACACACACACACACACTCACCTACCACGCACACACACACACACACACACACACACACACACACACACACACACACACACACACACACACACACACACACACACACACACACACACACACACACACACACACACACACACACACACACACACACACACACACACACACACACACACACACACACACACACACACACACA
>JZLH01S0338892.1:4909-18493 GCA_001188425.1 Eucidaris tribuloides
ATGTGATTTTGAGGTAATTTGAAATACATTTGAAGTACTATTTCAGAATACTTATTCTTCAAAAAAAACATTTTCTTAGCAAGAAATTTTCTTATCATTTTTGAGAAAAACACACAATCTTTGAGTCTCTCAGTTATATCACATCAACAGCACTCAGATAATTTAGAGTAGTTTTTGCGTTAAGATAAGTAGAGACGCAAAAGACTAACATCCATTAGCTTTATATTAAGTATCAAATGTTTTAAGTAATAATAGTGAGGACACTAAAAAAGTGTCCGAGGTGTAATGTCCGTAGGGCAACATATATGGTCGGGGTATAGGCCTACTGAATCTGTTGTAGCTAATTGTCCATCGCTACAACTTTAACAAGGTCTTCGGCACGCATGCATTCACAAGATAAACCTGGCTGGCATTCCACGTGCACTGCTTAATGCTCACAAAATTTTTGCCCAAATGCATGGTAGGTGAAAAGTGCTTTCCAAAAAATGTAATGCTCCGTTAACGGCAAGCATTATGTGGGATAACTTCCAAATGATCAAACCAGAAACTAATTTCAATTCTACAACTGGTTGCATGGCCACCTTCAGGGGACCTGTGTGAGATTACCATTGTTGACGAAACAGGTCAGATGTTAATGTAAGATTTCTAAAAAAAAGCCCCCAATATTGCAAACAGTGTCTGAAATGTTAATGTCCGTAAACGCTGGAAATTGCCCTATTAACTAAAATGATTCATATGAAATGACTTGGCCCATACATCAGGTACTAACCATTCATGAATGCAAGAGTTTGTTTTAGATCAACACAGTTTGAAGCATTCTTTAGGACGAACTTTAATAAAAAAAAAAATTCATCGTCCTCTTTATGTAACGTAAGCCAACCAAAATTAAAGTCTTACATGTATTATCAGGTAGTGAAGTGGGATTAACAATTCTTTTTGATGGTTGCGACGGTAGGCTATGTACAGAGGTATTGACCAATAGAAAAAATGAGAATAATACCCAACACATCTTTCATACAGGCGCCAGCTCTTAGGTAGCAAAAGACCATAAAAGCTGTAACGTAACAAATCATGGAATGTTGCCCCATGCTGATATGTTGGGCAGTCTAAAACAGAGACACTAAACAGTTAGACAGTGCATAAGGAGTGACGCGGGCCGGCGGGGACCACCCGACCCGCGGTGTCCGGCGCAGGTCGGGTCAAGTTTCCGGTTTACAAGTAAACGACTAACCCAGCGAATAGTTCCCGGCAAAATATGTGTGTTTATTTCAATTTCTTGCATCAAATATCGGCGGATATTCCTTTACTGCGGAGCGGTCATTTTTTGGCGACAAGAAAAGTGGACGCAACTATATCCGGATGTATTCAGGTTAAAAGATAGCACCAACTATGAAATCACGCATATGGCCGATCTGCCGTGTGGTGTGTGTGGTGTGTTGAGTTACGTTAGATACTGGCAACGGTTGTATTTAACCGTTCGCGTTACGACCTCTAGCGTCGGGTTTTCGCAGTTTTCAGTATTTCCGATTTCGATTAACCCTTCTAGCAAGTGATATGTGTGAAGTATATATACAAGTACATGTATAAAGTACAGAAAGTTCATACTTCAGAACTTATTAAACTGAATACATTTTAGTATGATTCCTTGGACCCGCCCTACTTTGACCACCTCACAAATGATGCACTCTAAAAGAATTTATCGTCGTGCAGAATGGAAATTGCTTGGGCGAGAAGGTATCGGAGAAGATTCATATAATCACGTACGGCAATAGGAAAACTAGATCAATTTGCTTGCCTCTAAGCACCGGCAATGACATCACAAATTGCAGGACGACTGCACTCAAACTGCCCCTTCATAACTACTTATAATAGCCTGCGCTAGTAATAGACAGATCCCGCCACCACGTACGTGTACCTAGAATTCTGACCATTAACCATTACATGTAAATCTGATCAGGGCAGACCCATGTCTTGTATAATAAGTTTGAACGTGATGCTATGATGTGATTGGCTCCCTACTTTTGTGTCAGTTTCACGTACCAAATGTTACATGTAGCTCTCAACCCAAGTACGGGACTTCTTAGATAAGTATTGCAAGCAACCCTACAATGTACTGCCTTTGTCTGCCTACACTTGTGAAATAAAACCCGCGCAAGAAAGCTCGCGCCCCTTAAATGACTTCTGTAGCTTGTGGCTTATCGTAAAATACTGACCAACAATGTCCTTTCACCGGCCAAGGAAGTGTTGAAAGAAAAATATATATGGTTGGCATGAAAGAAATGTTTGTACAATTATGATAACCACAAGGTGGGGATTGAATTAAGAGATCTTCTACATACGACCTGGGATTAAAGAAAAAAAAAAGAAACAACGAATGGATGGTTTGTGCTGTTGAAAGTTAAAAACGTGGTAAAATCATTATAAGATTGGACAGAAGTAAAAAACAGACAGCTAAAGAAAACATATATCTAGTCATTGTAGTATTAGTAGTAGTAGGAGTGTAGTAGTAGTAGGAGTGGTAGCTAGTAATGATAGTGGAAGTACTATGTAGAGTAGAAGTAGTAGTCAGTAGCAGTAGACAGTAGAAGTATGTCCCAGTAGCAGCAGTGGTAGTAGAAGTAGAAGTACATATAGTATTGTAGCAGTCTATGAAGTACATGCGAGTAGAAGTAGTACAATGTAGTAGCAAATAGTATAAAAGTAGTAGTAGCAGTACAATGGAATAATAGTTAAGTAAGCAGTATCATGAGTAGTAGCCAGTAGTAGAAGTAGAAGTCAGTAGTGTAGTAGTAGCAGCAGTGGTAGTAGCCAGTTAGAAGTAGCAATGGAAGCAGCAGTATAAGTATAAGCAAGTACGTAGTTGTAAGCGGTAGTAGGTTCCGAGTTAGTGTAGCAGCAGCAGGACAGTGGCAGTAGAGTGGAGTGATAGTGTAGATAGTAGTAGTAGTCGAGTAGTGGTGTGGCAGTGCAGGCAGTTAATATCAGCTAGTTAAAGTATTGTAATATTTGGCACCTGTTTCTAGTCAAACGGTATTTTTTTCAATTTCCAAGAGTTATTCGAAACCTGGACTCAAGTAAATGGTTTTATTTGGGCTGCACACAACCAGCCATTTCTATTTCCTACCACAGTACTGTTTTATCGTGCAGGCGATTGCTACAGCCAATTCACACGGTCCATCATTTGGAGTCAACGTACCCGCCCCTAGCTAATCTAATCCAATCCAATCACTGACCAGACAACATAACACCTCTTCTCAGTAAGCAAAAACGTTCACACTCTGCCTGGACATCTCTAACCATGTTTTTGACAGCCTTTGAGTTTTGCCTGCCAGCTGTTGCTAGTCAGGTTGTAACATTCTTCCGTTGCCAGGATTCCTGGAAACAAGGTCTAATCCTTCCGAGTGGGAAAGGAATGTTTACCACCTTCCACGGATGTCTTTGTATCTGGGTAGGGCTGACAAAGATATCTATAGCACAGTCGAATGTTCATTTGAATGAAACTAGTTTTCAGGTTGACAATGAAAGGAAAGAAAGGCAGTGTGTGTTTGTGTTGTATGATGTGTGAGTGTCCTGGTGAGTGGTGTTATTGACAGCGAGGATTTAGTCCCCCTATACCAGCACTGTCACTGCTAATTATTTTCATTGACAATAAGTGAATATGAATTGATTCGTACATACTCCTTATGACATTACTAGCTACTTCTTACTTACTGTCTACTACTCTGCGCTACTTTTCTCTTCTTAACTACATGTCTACATACTAAACTACTTAAAGGGGCCCGTACTATATGTCGTGTACCCACTACAACTGTTACTCACATGTACTAAAGTGTAGCTACTGACTACTTCTATTAGCAAACTACTATTACTACTACTACTACTACACCACTCATACTACAGTGTGTACTCTCCTGCTACTGATTTACTTACCACTACTATTACTATTAGCTACTACGTACTCACTTACTACTAGTACTTACTAAGTACTACTAGCTAACTACTGCTCACACTAATTGGTTTTCATTGTACTGGTGTTTAGTTATTTTGAATTCTGTAAATAATATAATTTACTACTTGTTAAATTGTTACAGCTCATACTGAGTCATAGCGATTCAAGACAAAAATACGATAAACCTCGCAAACCAAGAGTAGTTCAATCACTACACGGCAACCCCTCCCTGTTTCATTTTCAATACTGCAGGTCGCTATGCAGATCATAATTTTTTTTCAACCACACTTGTAGCTAACATAAAACAAACTGTAACAGAAAGGAAAAAAGAAGGGCATGAGCTGTGTAATGTTCTAGTGGACGTGTGTGTGTGTGTGAGGTGTTCGTGTGACGTGTCTTCGTGGGTTTCTTATCTGTTGTAAAGTTTTGCTAACAGATCACATTGCAACACCCTTCACCTACTGATTTCGTGTATTATTCAAAACGTTCTCAAACATAGATTAAAACATATCACAAGACACATGTAATTCAGTGACTTGTAATGGCTACATCCACACACACAAGCACACACACTCTGTCCCTAGAAGCACAATACACGAAGTCTGTAACTAAAGGGCAATATGACAAGTGATCACGTGTAACGTGACTCTGACACAATTACACAAGCTACACCACACACATCAGGCCTACACATCACGAGCTCACACCATTTCAGACCACTGGGAACAGATACAGTGCAACATCATAACATGATAAGGCAACTATGAAAAGTAATATAAACCAACTCAGATTATATAGGTCTAAACAAACATCAGATTGCTGTGAGCTGTAAGTGGAGACAAGAGGTCCAGGGGTGCTAGATTTATGCTCACACCCACCTCAGTCCACTAAAAGCATCAAACACACACACGTACAATCAGTAAAAATACACAGTATAGCCGTTTGCCCAACCAGATTAACAGATTGACGAGTCAAGTCCTGTATGGCTGGAAAGCCCTGAATCCCAGCTTCTCCCAGTGCTAGCCAGATGGCATGATGTGTCCAATTACCAGTGCAGTTACAGCAGGTAGTCTGGTGGTGGGCATTAGGGACTCCCTATTGTATTGTTCAGCTCGACATAAAGCTTGTGGTTTGACGAAATGACCAAAATGATTCTGGTAAAATCGCTGACGGGTCACTATAGCATGGAGGTGACTGAGCAGCATGCATGCCGTGAGCAGCTTGTCAGTGCTACTTTGATTTGTTTCCGCATGATCGAGATGCTAGGTTGCGAGCGCTTCAAACCGGAATGCAAAACAATAAAAAACAGCCCGGCCATCTTATTTTGAAAAAACAATCGTAGAGAGCGATTTGGCACTTACGGTTGAGAAATTGACACTAAATGATGAAAAAAATAAAGACAATTATTTATCCTCCGCGGTTCGCAGCCAGGCCGGGACCCGAAGTTATTTGGGCGGCCTCTTCCGGTCCGAGTTATAAGGCCGGCCTGTTTGTTTACTTCCGGGTCACACCCTTAACATGCAGTGTAGTACTTCAATGTACTTGCGCAGCTTGTCGCAAGTCCGCAATATATTGCGACAGCTCACCATACATTAACGGGTGTAGAGTGCAATATATGCTACACACCCATTACACCTCTCTATTATTTTCATCTTGGTAAAATAGGCCCCCAATATTTTTTAAGAATTTTTAAAGAATGCAGTTGAAAACTGTTTTTATACTCTTTACACGCCGGTATTCGCATCGCCTGCACATCCCTGGCAGTGTGCGGGATTCCGCATTTCACGCTCAAATGCAGAAACGATTGATTCACGCATTACACTGATTTTTCCGGATCTAGTACTACACTAGGTGTCTGAAAGATTTTTCATTTTCACGTCATATTTAACCTTAAAATTGAATTTTGTTTGCATATTTGCGTCAGAAATGTCGCGACAAGAAGGCATGATTCAAATTTGGGAACTTACCGATGTCGCTTTCAAATATGTCCAGATACAACTAGGGTCTTTTTCTTGACATGATTTCCTCAGGATTTAGGACAAAAAATATGTACACCGCGACGTGCTTGCCGACACGAGTTCATTGGTCCATCGGCCTAGCTGCCGTGGGCGTGATTTCATATCGCGCACTGTGCCCGCGTGATACGCGTGTTGCTAGGATCGCTACTCAGTCCGCTGCGAGATCGCGTAGGCGCCCCTTCAACTGATGTCATTATGCGTACGCGTACGCGTCCGTTTTTATCGATGACGTTGGCCTGACGTAGCCCTTCACCGTTTCCGCGATGGCTTTTGTATTACATTTTGGAGGCTGCGCAAGGACCGCATGGCAGCGTTGTGTCGTCATTGTGATCGAAGCAGTCCGGGCATTGCAGCTAGTGGCGAGCCGCAATGGTAGAAAAGTGCTAGTTAGTGATCGGGATGATGTTTGCTGTGACGTGACCGAAATAAACAGAGTGTAAAATTATGATAATATGTACCTGTATGAGCCTTGTCTGTGATCTGATGTTGCATGTGACTGCAGAAATTATTATTTTGTGCAGATGGTCGGCTGGATAAGTAGGGGTGTAAGTCATCGTCTTAGAGATATTTCCTCGCGTTAATAGTTCATAGCACTCCCTAGCCGGCCGGATTGTATTGCGGAGTCAACTGTCATTGCGAGTTCGATTTGTCAGTGCGATGATTTTGTTATTTTTATGTTTTTTTTTTTTATTGGCGGGCGCGGGGGATTTTCTTCACAGTAATTATTAATGTACGGTGAGAAATCACGCGCGGACATTAGTGGATTAGAGCGTAACATTCGTATTGCATTCTCCACTTTCATCTGTAATATCGCAATTATTTCTTCATAGCAGATTCTAGATTAATTCTCGTAACATTTATTTTCCATACTTTCGATCTTCACACTGAAGGCTTTAGCAAATCGGATATTTATACTGTGTAGTGCATTGTGGATAGAAAACCAACTGGGAATAGCATTTTCAATATGATGCTAAAGGGCAAGAGAGGAATGTGACTGCTGCGGAATTCGATTTAAAGAGAGGATGATGTCCATTTGTTCAACGCTGACGTCCCCCCCGCGTTTCAATTGTTTTATTGGTATATTTTTCTTGGAGATGTATGCGGTTAAGAGTAATGCTTTCCACATGAAAAATGGTGCCGAAGTGATATTGGTAATTAACCTCAGACTGGGTTTGCATTGTGCAGTAAGTTGGGCGTGGTCAGCCAATTGACAGCAAGTAAATATATATATTTGCTATATATTGTGCCTATAACGATTTCAACCCAATGATGAAATAGAATTTGTGTATAATGTTATCATAATCAAACCATTCTGTTTTGTTTATTTCGGTTTGTTAACTTACTTGGAGGCGGGGGTTGTATCTTTCAAAGACGACTGACCAGTATGATTCCTACCCTTATCACATATGTGTCAGTATATGGTGAGGTCTTAATTAACATTCTCACAGAATTTATTTTATGTCAAGTATGCCTTGCAGTCAATTATGTGTCCCCGTTTCTTATGCATATAGTGCGCCATCACTATATGATGATGGCGACTTGTTGTTTGTTGTTGTTGTTGTTGTTGTTCGTTTTTTTGGGGGCGGAGCGCACAGTAGTATAGACCCATGGGTGTTTGCTGTTGTTGAGATATATATGCTTTATGTTTAAGAAAAATATTTTATAAAGCTTACATCGAACTGCTATAATAACATCTCGGGAATATACCATGTATTAGTGTCTTATGTTTTATTGTAATGTTGAGCTTTAATTTTATCATTCATAAGCAAATAGGAAAGTGTGAAGGAAGTGTAAGCTGTATGATTTTGTGCCCCCCTCCTCCCTCCTGACGATATTTGAAAACCCAAGTTTAGTTTTGGGGATCTTTTTATATTTCGAAAGCTTTTAATGCCCAAAGTTCATGTCTCACTAATAAGCAGCATTTTGAGTTCCGTTTTTTCTTTTCTTTTTCCATTAATTAATGAAAATCTGTGGATCGGAGACTACACGAGATTTTCAGACTATATTCTACATTACGCGTCCAAAGGGTTATAAGGTGTTGAAGGTATCCAAGCTTATTACCGGGACCATTCATTAAAGAGCCATGAGTGCCTTTTTTGATGAAGATACTAGGAAATAAACCTTGACACCTCTATTGAATCCTTTGGATGCTATACCATGAATAAATATAGTCAATAATCTTGGGGGTATCACCCCCCCCCACCTCCCCCCGAGATTATTCCATTACATCAATTAAAAAGGACAGGCATTCACGAAATGTCGTATTGTGTGAAATGACTTTGGACAAAGGGCCTAAAGCTTCAAAATCAAAGAAATCCCAAACAACTGAAAATGGGCTATAACCCAAGCAACAGCACGTACACACAACGCACTCGCCGCACACGCACCGCACACGGCGCACACGCAACACACCACACACACGCACGCCACACGCCACACACAGCACACACACAACAAACACACAATACACATACACATACCAATCACACACACAAGTACCACACAAGCAGCAACACAAACACATACAGCACACATGCGCAAGTACACACATCACACACACACCACGACACTATACACACAACCACACACAAACACACACACACACACACACAACACACACACACACACACACACACAGCACACACAGTCTCGTCGTACCTAATTCCCGGCGGCAGCAATTGGTCGTGTACGTTACTCACCACTGCCAATTTGAAACTAGTTTACCACTTTTTTTATATCCTGTGCTATTGTTCATGAGTAACAGAAAAGATTTCAATATGTGACAATCGATGCTTCAGAATAACAAATATTTTTTTACTGAATTTCGAAATTCATCAAGAACCATACACATTGTTGCATAAAAATAATGATCTTGACAGGAAATCACTAATCTCCATGCTTTGCTGGTCTAATAAAACTGTTCACCGTTTTGTTTATGTTTGAAAATGTCATAAATGAGTTTATAAATTGTGTACAATAGGGACTTTTATAAAGATCAAGCGCAGGACTACTGGATTTAATTTCAATGTTAACATTTTTTATTTTATTGTTTTGTTTGTCGTAGATTTTTCTGTGCATAAACGGTATGGCAATTATGAAATTGATTCTTAAAAACAGCAAATGAGAAACTTATCTTGAAATCTTTGATGATTTAAAGAACTCGTGTGAACTTAGTGTACATTTGTATAACCATGTTAATTATCACGTCACTGCAGAATGTTGTAAATTTGCGGCTGGCATGTTAGATCTGATAGTTCTCAATTTTAGTACTTCCAGGTCTTCTCATGCTTGATTCTCAGTTTTTGCATTTGTGAAGCAAGATTAGGTAAATGAACCAGATAATCCAATGATGAAATAATCTGAAGCTTGTATAAAAGATTAACTCCACCGTTTAAATGGTAATGTAAATTTCATGTATGGTTAGGAAGTTGTACACGGAATACTGCGAAATTTACTATTATCCTTCAGAGTTGCAAGTGACTATGATTGACATAGTGTTATATACAGTTAACACCTTGTTAATGGCTGCAAATGTTGAACAATCATGCATATCAGATTTACTAATATTTAATCAAATACGTGATAATTTGCATTCTTGTATGCTGAGCGTCATCTCTCAGATTATAATCACTTATTTACATTCTTTGGACGCAGATTATGATCGATATGGGTCGACGATTTGCATGAACACAACTATGCATGAAAAATTGAAAACAATGTGTTATATCGGGCTTCAACGTATAGTGGAAATAAATTATAATTAAGTGTCAGTTGCAGTTATGATTGTATTTTATGAAATCGATATATCCCGAAGTAAACTGACACGAATTCAATTAATTTGAACGAATTGAACCGGGAATTACACACAATAGAAGAGTATCAATCGACACGTAATACAAGATAGGCCATAACCCTGTACTTCGACCGAGTTCTGCGGACACACAAGGAGTTACAAATAGGGCGACTGCATGCGTACCACCTGTACTGCAGCTGACAGTGAGACAGAGTGCATGTTATAATTTCCGTTATCAGGTTATTCATGGATTGGTACTGGAATTATCACCAATGTAATTGTGACATTGTCCTTGACATCTTAGACGCTGCGTAAGACGCAATGACCATGCAGTCCGATGTGTGCGAAACCCAATCTGCATGTCCAGAATGCGACTACGATGCAAGCGACGTGCTCTCAGGTCATAGCGGGTTTGGCACTGAAAAACCCTGAACATATAGCATGTACACTATATACATCGATTTTCACAGTCTCCTTATTCAAAAACTGACCTTGTATATATGTACAGTTTACGCAGCGCTGTTGCAACATTTGCGATACATTAGTGCAAAAATTATATATCATTTTATGCTTTTATATTGCACTTGTCCACTCGACTGCTCTTTATGTACATGGATCACAGAAAGTTGAATACAATCAATTTAATTAATGCTGGTTGATCATTGTAAGAGGAGAAAAAACCCCACTTGTTTCTATACTGAAAAGTTACTTTTTTTTGTGCGATCGCGTTTATACAGTAAAAAGCAAAAAACCATTATTGAAACTTACCCTGTCCAGGATTGCAGAATATTCCGGTTCCTCTAAAGGCAATTTATGCCAAATTCAGTAAAATGGGGGGGCCCAAATTCCGATTTGATGATTTTATGGGGCAGCATATCGTTAGATGTGAGAAATACAAATGTAATTTACAACACCTTTTAAACCTCTGCTGAGCTGAAATTTAAGTTGCCTAGCGGATTAACGGGCAGCAGATTTACACAGTGTACAGCGCACCGCTACGTTGAATATCGTAGAGGCACAATAATCCTAAAACATCCGAAATATAGTGTTTCAATGATTTTACGGTCAGCTGCAAAAATGCCAAAAGCTATTTGGCCTCCACTCTTGAATTCTTTAAGCCAAACGAAGTAAAAAGAAAAAAGAAAAAAGCCAATTTTGGCGTAAGGTAAACTGGCAACCCTGCCATGTACGAGCCAAACCTTTAACTGCATTATGTAATTTTTGTAGAGTGCAGGAAAAATAGTTAAAGTGGCAATATTTGTGTCAAGCTATGGTATTGCATAATGTAATAAGTACACATATTGTCATTTCCATCGTATAATTTAACGAAAATTAGTGGAATAGACAAATTGAAATACATGTAGAGTGATATACTTTGAAAGATATATATGCCTATATTCCGTATTGCTGTGACGACATGTGTCAAGAGGCAAAATCTGGATATTGTACACCAAAACGGTCGTGACACACTAGTCAGGAAAAGGTATGACTGCGCATTGATGAAGACATGGGTTCTTGACGTCAGGATCACGCAGCATCGCAATGGGTTTTCGGACCATTTGACCAGTGGTGTACACTAATACTGCCTCATTGCATTCAGTTGTCATCGTTTTCGGTGTTTTAATTGACTCTCACATCATCCTTTATACTGTAGTTGCCGTCCTTTCCACACTGATCTTATGTTCGTTTGCGTCGCCGGGTGTTTAATTTGCTCTCACATCATCCTTTACTACTATATGGTCCTTTCCCAATGATCCATTGTTCTTGGCGTCGCGTGTTATGACTGCTCACATCAGCTTTATAATATGATGTCCTTTCCACGACTAATCTATGGTTCGGTTGGCGTCGCCGGTGTTTAATTTTGACATCTCACATCATCCTTTATAATATTAGTGGTCCTTTCCACAATGACCAGTTGTTCGTTGGCGTCGCGCCAGAGATTTGATTATGACTCTCTCATCATATACTATAAGTGGTCTTCCCCACCTGTCTATTTATCTCTCTCTTGTTTATGAACTTATAAAAGTATCATTTATTTATTCAAAATAATCCGTTTCTTATCGTCACATTTATTGCCATGATTCGACCACCCCTTGCCATGATTCGACCACCCCCATGCCCAAAATTCGACCACCCCTTGCCATGATTCGACCACCTGTGCAAACCCTATGTATGCCGCGCGCGCGCGATGTGTGCTCGCTTCACGCCGCGTGCGCGCGCCGCATGGCGAGCGGCAAAACGGTGTGCATGTGGACAGCCGCACCGGGTATGATCCCAGCGATCCTCCGATGAGTGTGGTACACTGGAGGAGGTCGGATTACGGCTGACACTGCGCCGACGGTGCCCGGAAGAGAATTCTGATTGCCGATTGGTTGGGCGGCTTTTTTTTCTCAACCTATACTTGTGGCAGGGATCACGCAAGTCTGCCGATACGGTACGTAAAAAACCGCGTCAAATTTCATTCGTTTTCCATGTTTTTAGCGCGATTTCTTTGACCCTCTCTGCTTAGCACATGTGCTAAGCATGGCGCATTTCTAAAAAATTATGGCGACATCGCAACATTCGCCCATAAAATGTGACATTTTAAGGGCAAATTCAGGCGATGTTTGTGACATGTTTGATCAGTTTGATAGTGTGTTAACATGTGGCAAGTGTGTGCATACGTTATACAGCGTTTTTCACAATGCAAAAAATATTTTGATTCCTGTGTGGTCGGATTTTGGCGGGTGGTCGAAAATTGGACGGGTTACTCTACTTGCGCAGCGTTGTTGCAATTCCGCAATATATGCGACAGCTCACCCATACATTACAAGTAAGGGGTGTAGAGTGCAATATATGCTACACTACCCATTACACCTCTCTAACGTCTGTACTGGTTAAATCGCCACTTTGAGTGAATGTTTTACATTACGTTTTATTATAATGACTTCAGCCTGGAAATATGAGTCCTATTTGTAATCCTTGATATTTTTTCTTCCAAATCCACTTTAATTTATATCTCCTGGAAGTCGAAAATATTTCCAAAACATCGTTTTATTTCTTGCCTCCGTTACTGGCGAAATGTTTGCCCCGGCATCATTAGTCGCTGACACGTGTTATGTCAATGCAACTAGCGTGCGGGACTGTGCGGTGCAAACGCTGTACAAACCCTATGGCAAAATTGTTAGCTGCGCATAACACGTAAAGAATAGCCATTGCGCAATCGATCGATCGCGATCTGGCTCATTCACAATACACGTGTTCTCGCGAATTCGCCACTGCCTGTTTTATCGCCAGTTTCGCAATATTTGTTTAATGTAGTATCGCCAATATATTTTTTGATTTATGATAATTGAAATTTGGTATTTTGTGCATTTTTAAATGATGTTTGGATAATACAAAAGTGTTCTGAAAAGGTTGAGTGCAAGTCGGCCATTTTGTTGTATCGCGTGCGTGTGTATGACCAATGGCTGAACGGCTTGTGGGCGGTACAGACGACATCGCTGTGTTTTTAGTGGCGCAAAAAAATTTCCCCGCCCTTTCCTGTAATAGGGAGTCTGCAGCGCGTCGCGTTTTGTGAGCCCGTGTGCAAATTGTATGCCGATCAGAATGTAAACAAGCCCCAAATCAGCAATATTTTATCAATTTGTGAAAGCATGCTTCACAGTTTTCCAAATCTATACCAAGTAGAAATATTCATCTTATCATTCAAATTGAAAATGCATCAAATCTGACAGGAAAAAGGGTCCAACGAGACTGTTGAACGCTTGCAGTTGCCGTAAAAAATATGCGACCTTCACACGCCCTGCATACGCGTTGCAACGGGAGATCTTGCGTCGCGCGTT
>JZLH01S0338911.1:131-14925 GCA_001188425.1 Eucidaris tribuloides
ACAAAAATTCTTTGTTGCTTAGCTTCTGTTTCCACCAACCAATGCGAATCTTCCAATGTCCAATTGGATGTTGGGGGCACACTCATTAGCCCTTCAGAAACAATAAGAAACCTTGGCTCGCTTAATTTGAATCTTGCATTCGATTCCTACCACATCTGCTCACCATCTGTAGTACAGGTTACCTTTTTAGTTTGAAGGAATATTTTCTAGATCAAGAAGGTTTGATTAACACAGTCTGCCTGTCACAAGCAGTTCGGTTCTTCTAGTTCTGTCCTCGTATTGATATTGCAATGGGCTCTCTATTCGTCAAATTCCCTCTTGATTCATTGACTCGTGTTCAACGATTACAAAATTGGGCATCACGATAATTCAGCAAGTTTCTCCGTAGATCATCCTTCTCAACGCACGATCTTGAACTCACATACATCTGGCTTCCCTTGAAACAGAGACATAATTTTCAAACTGCTTTTGTTTGTCTACAGAACATACAATAAATCAGGCTCTCAGAGTACTTACAGCAAATTGTCTGAATTTTATATACCCACCAGTACTTAGGTCAGCTAGCTTGACGCCTCTCCGTCTCACATATCCAGTTCCTCGGCACATTAGCCGGTGATAGAACATTTACTGTGTACAGCGTTCCAAAATACTGGAATGAATTGCCACTTACAATAAGACAGTCTCCATCAATACCTTATTTTCAACAAAGGCCATTGAACAACCCAATCTTTTAGCAGTTTGTAGTTTTAAGATTATATATTTGTATACAATGTAACAAGCGCTTTGGCCATAATGGAGAAAACGCAGTATAAGTAATAATAATAATAATAATAATAATAATAATAATAATAATATCTTACCAGTGGCAGCATGAATTTCTAAACTCTTGTATTCTAGGGTGTTTATTTGTCCATTCAAATACTACTATATAGCTCAGATAGCAAAGTTTGACACTTTTTTATTTTAAGCTCCACAATGTTAGCCTGTGTCTTTAAAATTAACATTGTGTAAACACATTGGTATAATTTTATATTACAAAAAAAGAATATCATCTTAGAAACTTAAGCAAAGTAAAGGGGATAAAAACTCAGTTTTAACAGTTAAACTTAGATGTTAAATTATTGTCTCCTGAAAACATAATTCTTGCATAGGCTATATTATACATTAAACGGCATTTTTGCGCATTTGTCCAAATTCTAGGTATATTACTGACCTTCAGATTTCACAGACAGACATTTACCTTCATAAATAGCCGAAGGTTATGAGTAATGTTTGGCTGTGCTGCGTGAGGGGTGCAGATCAGATTCCCTGCCTTTAACACGCTCAGAATAATAAAAACAATGCGGGAACATTTCAAATCACTACATGTATATTCATTACAATGTGTAAATTACTTCATTAAGCATCGGATGAATTAGAAAGAAAATGCTTGTACTTTTTAAAAGAATTAACGAGGTAAAGTATACAGACGCGTAAATAATGCTGAATACTGAAATTTACAAGAATTAGGTACGTGGGCGCCCAAAACCAAACCGAAAAGGGTCCGTATACTAGTACTTTCGGTTCATCCCTATAAAGAGTATAACACATGTATTCCGAAATGAAACGGGATTTGCAAATACACTGAATATTAACTCCGGCTTTCAAAATATCACTAACTAATGAATCATACAGGTTTGCATTCAATCATATTTATACATAATGAAAGTTCAATGATATGCACGTAACCTCATAATTTTTCGCATAGCCTATGCACCAACCAGTTAAAACAGATAACGCCCTTCACGATTGGGGCGACAGAAAAATAATGTTGGAAGTGCTTACATGTGTTAGGGGTAAATTAAAGGTGTTTAAAATCATCATTAATATTTAAAGGAAAATGACATGATTGGGGGTAGTCCTCAACTTGGACTGAAACTACTCTAGAACCACGTAAACTATGCAAGGATTCTCCTGTGAAAATCTCGTAGTCAAACGTTGACTCATTCTAAAATAACTAATGTCCATATCCCTCGTGGCAGGCAAACCTGCTGTGTGGCTCTCTATGGGTCCTATTTTTATCGTGCCCCGATAGAATTAAAATACCAATATGTTCATGCTTGATTCTCCTTAAGTGAACATATTGGAGACAAATTCTTCCAGCTGTGAGATCCACTCCAGCTGGTGTATAGTTGGTATATATTTCAACTCATTTGGTTCTTGAGGCATTTTCAAGTGTTCCCAATCAATCATGTCACTAACCTTTAAGCTAAAATAATGCAACAAAAGGACAACATTAAATCAAAACGCACATATACTAAATACGCTCTTGAATCACTCGTTCTCAAAACAGCTAATGAAAAGAAAATCAAATCTTGATCATTAAAAGTACATGGTGGAAGCGTCATCAAAATTAGTCAAACTTTGATTATATCTGACTTACATGAAAGTGTTTGATTGGACAATAAACACCCTATAGAATACAACACTTTAAATAGTTATGGTGTAACTTTCAGAATATGTCCAGATAAAACCGGCACTTAAGCTGGAATGGTCGCTCATCGATTTTCACTTTTAAAGTAATGGCTAACATTGTGGGGCTTCAGTTTTTAAAAAACATGTCAAACTTTGATATCTGAGCTAGTAGTGTTACACAAGTTTGGAAAGTTCTGTCACTAGGAAAATATACAGGAATAAACGATTTCCACTCCGGTGGAGGATAAAATAGCCTAGATCTAAACAAAGTAAGTCAATGGGAGGAAATGAGTAGGCGAATTCTGTCAACTAGTGCTTGAAGATTTTCACTTTTTTAAAGCACTAAATTATCATTTTGAAATATAATATTTTCAGGCTTTTTTGTTTATGATCTTATCAAAGTCAATAGAGCATGGGGGGTGATTATGTAGCTTTTTTGCATTTTTAAACTGTGGTCATTGTTAATATTGTGAAATAGCTAAGCATTGTGGAGCTTCAATC
The DNA here is from genome assembly GCA_001188425.1 of Eucidaris tribuloides. Lineage (NCBI taxonomy): Eukaryota > Metazoa > Echinodermata > Echinoidea > Cidaroida > Cidaridae > Eucidaris > Eucidaris tribuloides. The sequence goes on from JZLH01S0338911.1 coordinate 3,087, forward strand.
AAAAAATTGTCAATTATTTCTTGATATCTGAGCTACATAGTAGTTTGTTCAAATGGACTATAACACATAGAATACATTAAGTTTGGAAAGTATCTTTTTGGCCTTTTTAATGGCAATTATACATTGTATTATTTAGTACATATAATAAATCGGTTTTTTTTGTTGAGTTTTTTATTACTTTTTTTTTATTAGTGTAATGCACAGTGTGGTAAGCTCTATGGGAGGAAATGGGGCAAGTGAAATCTGGTTACTTACGATTTTTACGTTTTTTAAGCCCTAAATAATATTTGAAATGCACTTTTGTCATGGGCTTCATTTTTAAGAACCTTCTAGACAATGATCAGAGGGGGAATCATGCGCTCTAAGATTTTTTATAGCTGTGGTACAATTAGCCAATACCTTAACTTGTGTCTTTAAAGCTCACTTATGATGCGCTTTTGAGTTGAATTTTTAGGACTTAATCTTTAGACGCTAGAAACAATATATAGGCTGGAGACTTACGCATAGATATAACATTATTAAATGATGCTTTAAAGATTGTGTCATTGATATTTGCACGTCAAAAAAAAAAAGCACTATCTAAAATGAAGTGAAATCAACTGAATCATATCCAATTGGAAAATTACTATAAATAAACACCTGCTCATAGATAGACTTGGGGTAATATTGAGTTTCTTGGTAAAATCTGGAAGGTAAACTTCATTCTTTTTTAAATGGCTCTGAAGCAATTTTAAAAAAATCGCGTGGACGTCGAGTGCGTGGGCGTTCCAGAAATTGTCCGATAGCCGTTAGCCCGAAGTCACGTGGAGTTTGCCGTTTAACCAATCAGTGTTGCGCTCCGCTGGTCTTTGCGACGGTCACATAACGCGCGACTCGTAATTTGAGGCAAATTTAACTCACGGAAAGCAACAGCATTCTAGTAACATGTCGTATAGTTAGTTTTTCTCATAAAACAACAAGATTATGCGGTATGGATCTCAACTTTCAACACACCATTTGTAGTAGAAACTTACCGTTTGTATTGATAATGAAGGGAAGTTGGGAGTTGTACATCTGACAGGACAATCTTTAAAAGTGAAATAAGCCATTAAAAGCATTTCGTGCGGTGTGCAGCGTCGTTTTGGCTCAATGAACGTCAATTAGTATAATGTACACTATGATACATTTTCAATTTCGTAGGTTCAAAATGGGTTTGCGGTAAAATGGACCTTGATCATGCAGCCGGTAAGTGTGGAGGGGCTGGCGTTGTATTCGTTTTAATTTCTTCTCTTCTTCTTCTTTCTCTGTCTTGGCTTCTTTCTTGTTCTTCTTCTTCTTCTTGCTTCTTCATCATCATCCATTTTCTTCACATCTCCTTCTCCTTCCTCCTTCTTTGCTCTTCTTCTCTTCTTCTCTTCTCTTCTCTTCTTGGCTTCTTCTTTGCTTCTTTCTTCTTCTGCTTCTTCTTCCTTCTTCTTATTCGCTTCTGTGCTTCTTCTTTCTTGCCACTTCTTGTCTTTTCTTCCGTTCTTCTTTCTTCTTCTTTCTTTCTCTTCTTTTCTAGTTAAAAGCTAGGCGTGATTCCAATTTGCCTCCTCCCGAATGACAGCAATCATTGGAATGTATTTAGTTTTAATAATTTCTGTCTTTCTCTAATCGTTATTGTATATTAGATAGTTGAATTTCACTTTTTTTGGTTCTGAATTCAAGTTCTGAAGGTTGGGCAGTAAAAGGATTGATAGGGTTGTACTTATTTTTCAGTACACAAGAGCCCAATCAATCTTACTGCCAATCCTCAGACATAATTGACATAAAATGATTTATTCATCGTTATCTAATGACAAAAACTATCTAATATAACGCAACTATTTAAATGACTTTATTAGAACAGAAAATGAAAGCAAGATATACACCGTTGTGCCCAATTTAGAAAAGCCCTGAATTATTATTGCTCTTTGCATATAGGCCTATAACTTTGCGTTGACTAAACGAAAAGTTAAAGAGTGAAACTGAAAGAAGTCACCCGATAATTATTTTCATTTTTTCTTATTTTTTTAAACAAAATACAACATTACAATCATTACGTGACAACAATAAAACGATACCTCAATTATTATCATTATTATGATGGATTACTGGTCTAATTAGTAAGATGTCATCGAGTAATTGCTCAGAATAAAGTATGTTTCGTTAATTGTTTGATGGACATCATTGGGGAAATCCCTGAACCATTAATCACACACCGATGTAAAATGAAAACACCTGCTATTTTCACAACATGAAATAAGATTTGCGAAACAGAAAGTTTAAAACAAACAGTCTGTCCTTTATCTGTTCCGTTATCGGTTGTCGACCTGCTTTCGTGACCGTTCTCAAGGGTATAAGTGGTTTCTTATGGCAATATTGGCCTAATTTTTAAGGCACAAATGGAAACTTTTGTACTCGTTTAAATTTATTGCTATTAATTTTCGATGTAAAGGTATTTAAAATACACAAACCCACCAAAAGAGGAAATAAATTCGTACAATTTGGAATTTGAAGAAAAAAAAATATTATTGTGATGCAAAACATGTGAAATGATACAATTATCCTTTACTTTGAGAAGAACTTTTATTTGTAACAATTATTTCTGTACATGTATAAAACTGCAGTAATCTAAAGCACTTAAGTGTTTGCGTTTTCATGGTAACATTAAACACTGTCTTGGAATAAGCGGTTTGACAAATAGCAGACTTCAGTAACGTATATTCGTTTCAGAAAATTGTCAATAATAATGTTTCATTTAAAAATGATTTTCCCTTACGAAGTATGGGGTGATTGTGTATAGGTCCAAACATGGCTTATTCAAACGCTGACGTTCTTCCGTCTTTCCATTTTTTAACCTAAAAACCTACTTTGATAGTATTAAATCACCCAGTATTGGTCCTAAATGATGCACAGTATAGGCCTAGATTAATATGCTTTAGAAATGAAAAACCATTGTTATAAATTCTAAACTGTGTTTTTAGGCCATATTTTGACACTCATCCCCAACTCTTTCCCGCTGAGTCCCTTGTCAAAGATCCCCTATGGTGTCCTACATTTTGAAAAGCCGTTGACGCCCACGTTTTTCTACGAATGTCAGATATACATGTGAATCAAGTGACAATGCGCCGACTTTCATGCACAGGGGTGTGTCGGGGGGGGGGGGTTCAGTTGTTCATCTGAATTTTATTTTCAACGGGTGAATTTGAAGCGGAGCGTACTTATGGAGAGTGAGATTTTAAGGATTTATTGGGATATTTTTAATGTCAAAATTCAACAAACTTCAGTAATTTTGCGTCAGAGGGCATATGCCACCCCATATACTGCCCCGTAGGTACGCCAGTTCCCAGGCATGTTTTTAAGGGAAGTTCCTGAGCTGGAGATACAGTAGTGTAGTCTTATGACATAGGCCTATATATACATATCAACAAAACGTGGGGATTTCTTCGGAAATCGATGACTCTGAATGAAGACACAAACACACCCCATAAATACAGAACATCGTGATCGAGTGGGCGAGCGAAACTGAAAGTCTATATTGCTCAAGTCTTGCAACAATTGAATGTCATGTTATTCTAGGCATAATGTTTTAATGTCAAATTTTTAATTTCAAATTTGAGGTTTCAGTTTAATGAACTGTGATAGGTCATACACAACATATAAGTCCATCCTTGTCCACGGTATTCTTACTTTCTTTTTCTGTTTTTCTCGAACCGGTAGCTGGGAAATTCCCAGTGTTAGGTGATATACTGGGGAAAGAATGGTGAAAGACTGCACAAAAACATGTACTTTTTTATTTTATTTTTTTAGTCTAATGAAATGCATCAATCAGATTACCCGATTTAAGAAAGACGAAAACGAAAGTTTTCCGTATGATTTAAGTTATTAATATATGGTTTCACTATATTAATCTAAGACGTTTAATAATAATTAACAATTTAATAATAATAATGATTATTGCTGTAAACACGAACTTTAAGAAATATACCTTCAATGACAATCATTTCATATTCCTGACTTGTAATGCGACCTATATTTAATGTACGAAAATTAATAATATTTACATATTTTCCAATTAGTCGGTAGCATTCATTCTGCTAATGTGGGTAAATGAAAAGGTCCAACCTCGTTGCTCAGAATTTTCTAACAATAAAGACGGAAAGATGTGTTTACGGATGAAAACAACTAAACTCTCAAATTGGGCCATGTCGGGGATTACTCAACTCCTTGGAAACAACGTCGCAAATTTTCATAAATGTTTTCTGTGCAAAATGGTTCGCATGCGAAAATTTAAAGGCAGGGGATCTCTTTTGCATGCCTAAAAATTAACATTGTGAAAATACAATGGCATTTAGAAGAAAATGTCATTTGGGAACCTTCAGCAAAATATAGGAGCTAAAAACTCAGTTTTAGTAAAATTATAGTGACCGATAGACTCTGATTTGTTTTTTTTCTCGCGAGGAAAAATTCCTACCATAGAACGTACACTAAACGGCTATTGTTTATCTTTCGCATTTTTCAAATTCTAGGTAATCACTGACCCCCAGATTTCACAGACATGTCCTTCATCAATTATATCCCAAGAGCATGTGTTATCTTTTCCTGGTCTGCGGGGATGTTTGCAAATGAGATCCACTGCCTTTAAAGTTCCATGCCCTCTCCTATGTATTCACAGTTTTTGGAACAAGGTGGTTGAGGCTCCCTCCCCGATCTCTACTCCCCACCCTTTCTTTGCAATTTAACGGCTGCTCAGGAACTTATCCCAGATCAAGATACATTTCGTGTTTTTTTTTATTTACTTTGATCGTGAATGATTATCCTAATTTTTGATTGATTTGTTGCATATTGTATTACGATCATTGAAAACTTTATAAATACTTTAAAAAGATACATTTCTTTCAAGTCTATTAAGGAAATGGGAAGTCTAAGGAAATTTCGTATTTGCATAAATTAATGAATTTGTTTAGTAGTCCCACACCCACTCCCGCCCGCCCGCCTGTGGCGGATGATTTTGTCGTATAAACTAGAAGACAGTTACCTGACCGGCTGGCGGGTAAATTTTTTGTAAGTGTTTCAGGGCAGTTAAATTTCCTTTCGGACAGTACCTTTTCAAAGTTACTACATAAAAGCGCCAAAAAAAAAAAAATGCTCAAATCCAGCCCAGCTTACATCATACTATTTTTATATCAGTGTCATGTGTCATGACATGAGATATGGGATCATACGTCGCGTGTCCACGTGTCCAGGAACCCAACTTTCAAAAGAGGCAGAACGTACGCACGTGTTATATGGTTGCAGGGTAGCAATGCACTATTAAATACAATATTATACATTGTGAAAGTCCCATTTACACGTTTGTTAAACTTTGATTTTGGATTTACATGGGGTGACATGATAATGTTTGGACAAATAAACTCCACATGCAGAACACACAAGTTTGAACAGTTATGTGTACAGATGAATATTGGCACATGAATCATTGTCCTCTGAACCAAAAATTATAGCAGTCAATGGGGAAAACTGGAATTGTCACTCATTGTTTTTCACATTTAAAAGCAATTAGTGATCGTTTTGAACTGTAACTTGTTAGGGCTTCATTTTTGGACCTTATCAGAGACAGTAATAAAGAACCATGAAGCCTAGATTTTTTTTTGAACTGGAAACACATGATACCTTTAACTAAAATTCACGTTTTTCTCGTCCCCTCAAAAGGTCAATTAAAATGATAGGAATAAGAACGATAAATCTAATTACAATGTACGGACACGGATCCATGGGTTGAGGGGTCCGGATCTTTTGTTTACAACGAAAACAAAGCAAAAAATAAAAAACAAAATGAAATAAACAAAAAAAAATATACGGTGCACTGTGTTCCGTGTCGATCCGACAAACACCTGATAAGCTACTGTTACTTTTCTTTTCGATTTTCGGCAATGTCTTTAAAAACATGATATGATGTCGCAATATGTTTTGGAGCAAATTTATGGATCCGCGTATGATATGATCGTCATGATTATATTGGGTAGTACAAGATGAAAGCATATGTCAGGGTAACTAATATACTGTAACATAAAATAAACATTTTTAATTTGACAAAAAATGCAGCCAAATTGCATTTTCAAATGTCGTAATAATGTTTTGAACAAATTTATGGATCCGTGTAGGCTATGATATAGCCGTCATTATTATATTGGGTAGTACAAGATGAAAGCATATGGCAGGGCAACCAATATACTCTAACATAAAAGAAACACTTTTAATATGACAAAAAATGCATCCAAATTGCATTTTTAATGGTAAAACTATGGTGTTTGAGGGGGGATCTTTCACAAATGCGCAATCGGTGATTTGGACATTCGATAGCTCCCACGTGGAGAGGAAAGTGTCAGATGACAACAAAGGAATAAAGAGCGGAATGCTATTACATGTTAATAGCCATTGTGAGGATTATTGGTGCACGGGGCCATTCTCCCAGACAAATCTGACCCACGTGCTTGATCTTACCCGCGACCGTGTACAGCCGAGTAATATGAAATAATCCCCTTTTCATTGATACTTCATGATGGATACAATAATGAATCTAGCATGCTAACATATCGTTATCGGTTATCCATTGGTTTGCAAACCATATTTGGCGCGTTGATTATATCTGAACAACTCTCCCCACATCTGATGCATGCACTATTGCAAAAAAAAAAAAACCACACACACACGACAGACACGGACAGACAGGAAGACACACACACACACACACACACACACACACACACACACACACACACACACACACACACACACACACACACACACACACACACACACACACACACTACACACACACACACACACACACACACACACACACACACACACACACACACACACACACACACACACACACACATACACACACAAACACACACAAACGCACACACAGAAACAAAAACACACACACACCTAAAACATACGTTTAAACAAAAAGTTCGTACCCCAACATTCTCTCTTTTACGTAGCATCAACAGGTGGGTATAGGTGGAAAGCTAGAACCAGCAATTTTCTGAATGAATGTCATGTTTCTTATCTTAATTCAGTACATATCTTGCCAGTGACAACACAATTATTTCCAAAGTTTTGTATTCTCGGTTTTTACTTATTCAGTCAGACACTATCCTGTGGCTCGAATATCGAATTTTGACTTTTGATTTTATTACTGAATGTTCAGAATGTTATATACTAACTCTTTATTGAAACACTGTAGTCGGTAGTCTGTGAGGAGAAATGGGCGTGGCAAAATCGGGTACTCATAGATTTTCACTTTTAACAGTATATTTCCTCAGGGTTTGTTTTTAGTCTTTATCAGAAATACTAACATGACTAAGGCATAAAGCCATAAAGGATTATATATCTCAATTTTTCAAACTGAAAACATTGTTAAATGATGCCTGTAATATCATGAAGCGTTTAATTATTAATTAAATGAAAGGGTTTCATATCAAACACCTGTCAGTCGCGCGACCATGCCACCTGTTCTGTTCAATAAGCCAACAAGTCAGTAAATAGATAATCCAAACTTGAAATGTGGCTTGAGGAACTTCCTCGAAATATGACATCAAAAAAGTTAACCAAAAACTCGAACGGAAGGTGAACATGGGGTTGTCACATACGAGACCAATGCCGCGGTAGTAGTGGTAGCACACAATTACCCAGAACAAGTTCCGGTATTTGGTATCTGTGTTACCGCATATCAATGTTTCTGTATTCGCAGAGAATGAGCCTGATCGCCAACCGATTTGTAATAAGTAACGTCTTAGCACTTCCGTTTTTATAATAAAGACATTTTAGTTGCAGGTGTGTTTTAATAGTCCGGTATTTACCCTCCTCCTCCCTTCATCCTCTCCTCCTTCTTGTCTTCTTTGTTACAGGTCCTCCTTTTGCGATCTGCCTCCCTTCTTTGTTCTATGTCTTTGTCTTGCTTTGTCTTGCTTTAATGCTTAGTCGTCTTCATTTCTTTCAGATGATGTGTACCGCGATGTTGGCACGGGTCATGGGGTGGGGGTCAAGAATAACTTAAGAGGGTCGACAATAACTTTGGGCTCAGATCGATCTCCTTATAATCCAAGCACCATCTGGTCCACGTGCCAAAATTGGAGGCTTCATTCCTTTGGTCGAGATTGCTTTGTTGTGATGTACTAGTGTTGGTATTTCACAGTAAATCCATTTTAGACATGCCTAAATCTTAAAGACACTATATAACACTGTGGAAGACCCGTTTAAAAAATGTTGAACTCTGCTATCTGACATATCTGACAGTGTTTGAATGGACAAATAAACCCCCTAGAACACAAAAGTTTGGACAATTATGCCGTCACTAGAACAATATGTGCAGATACAAATTGACACATAATTTCCTATCGGGCGATAGGAAATTCTGCAACACAGCAGTCTATGAGGGAAAGCTGGAATCGTCTCTCAATGATGTTCACTTTTTTAAAACACTTAATGATCGTTTTAAACTCTAATTTTTTCAGGGCTTCATTTTTAGACCGTATCAGAGACACTGGTAGCATGGGGAATCATGTAGCTCAGATTTTTTTAAACTGAAAACACTGTTATACAATGCCTTTAAAGTGATTGGCTAACATTGTGGAGCCTGAATTTAAAAAATTGTCAAACTTTGATATCTGAGCTACATAGTAGTGTTCAAATGGACAAATAAACACCCTAGAATACACAAGTTTGGAAAGTTACACTGCCAATGGCAAGTTATACATGAATAAACAATAAATCTCGGGGCGAGTTTTATTAAGCTAGGTGTACACACAGTAAGTCTATGGGAGGAAATGGGCAAGTGAATCTGGTCAACTTACGATTTTCACTTTTTTAAAGCACTAAATAATCATTTTGAAATACAAATTTTTTCAGGGCTTTATTTTTAGACCTCATCAAAGACACTGGTAGCATGGGGAATCATGTAGCTCAGATTTTTTAACTGTGGTAAATGTTAGCCAATACCTTTAAAAATACGTCGGAATAACGGACATACCATTTAAAGCCCAAGTATAGTTTTGGTAAATGGTTAAAAATTAAATTCTTTGCAATTATTTTTTTAGATACACCTATATGATCTATTAATACCCTAAATATTGCTCGCTCTGAAACTTTACCATTTTTGGAGAAATTATTCAACATGTAAAATCTCAGAGGGGGGGGGTCCGAGATTTCCCATAGGTAATGTGCATATACCGCTAGATGCTCTCCTTCAGTTTAAACATCATAATTTGTCACTATAACAATTTTCAGTAGTTATGATGTGTATTCTGACGTCCGGGTGACAATAGAGTACTTTGTGACAGATTGGACAAAAATTTGTCTGATACACCAAAACTTCCAAAACTGTATTTAGTTCAAACATCATAATTTCTCACTATAAACAATTTTCAGTATGTATAATATGTATTCTGACGCCCCGGTGACAATAGAATACTTTGTGACAGATTGGACAAAAATTTGTCTGATAGACCAAAACTTCCAAAACTGTATTTAGTTCAAACATCATAATTTCTCACTATAAACAATTTTCAGTAGGTATGATGTGTATTCTGACGTCCGGGTGACAATAGAATACTTTGTGACAGATTGGACACAAATTTGTCTGATAGACCAAAACTTCCAAAACTGTATTTAGTTCAAACAACATAATTTCTCACTATAAAATTTTTTCAGTAGGTATGATGTGTATTCTGACGTCCGGGTGACAATAGAATACTTTGTGACAGATTGGACAAAAAATTTGTCTGATAGACCAAAAGTTCCAAAACCATAGTTGGGTTTTAAATCTTTAGCAAAACATAATGTGCTAGAAACTCAAAGGCGTAAATGTTGTTGGAATTATGTCGACAATTAGATTTGGAAATTAATCATTTTATAACCTATATACAAACTAACTAGTCTGAAATCTGGTTTCCTAGCTCCATGACTTTAAAAACCTTTCAGGAGTGTAAACTAACTTATTGAAGCCTGCTCATCGTGCTTGCCTGGAAGTACCCCCTAAACATTACTACCCAGTGTTTTATGGCAGTGAGTTACTACTGTTTATGATTTCAGCCATTAAACATTAAACAAGAAGTGGAACCAGTCGCTAATATGTAACATTAAACCGCTGCCACGCAAACACATTAAGTGTTAAGAAAACATATTTGAAATACTAAGAAGACGCTGGTGGATCTACTTCAACCCGACAACAAACAATCAGTACCTTCAACGAAGAACAAGGATGCCATAATTATTAATTAACATTAGATATGAAACTGGGAATGAAACTGACGAGGGGGATTTAAAACTTGACAAGAACACTTCATGACGTGATCTCTGTTTGAATAACAACACTTAATACTCGAGAAAAACGTGATTCGCTATCGCATTGCATCTTCCGAGTGTTCGAAAAGATGTGACGATTACCTTTACATCATGTTTTCATTCCCTGCATAAAAAATATGGACCGTTTCCAAGACACCTTTCATATGCCCCCCCCCCAAAAAAAAATAAAATAAAATATATATATACATATATGAAGCATTTACTATTCTGCCAATAGTGTGTGGAAATCTGAAATTTTGTCTTACAGTGCATGTATAGATTTTTTATCACCTTTCTGCACGGACTTGTTTCAGTATAAACAAAGAAAAAATACATAACAATGTTTCCATGTTCTAATAAGGTGTTCCTTAAATGTTTCGGTACATACCCCTTTAAAAAAGTTTCCAAGATGGACCTGACCTATCTACAATGGGATTGTCACTGTTGAATAAACTTGATACGATTTCTTTTTGATGCTGAAACAAACACGCAAGGATGGAAACACCAAGATGAACTGCTTAAATTTTGAGTTCAAAGCACAACAGGTCAAGTTTCAGATGATTTACAAAGTATCATCTATACAAGAGAAACTATCTGAAGTATGACGTTTCCTTCGGCGATCGGCTTTATACACAAACGTGTAATTGGTTGTTTCTAGAGGTAAAAAACAAAAACAAAGAATATTAAATGTCATCAAGCGCGTACCGGGGGGGGGGGTCCCCCTTGAAATTGTCAAAAAAGAGAAATATAGAGAGAAGAGAAGAGAGCAGGTGAAGTATGATGCTGCACACAAAATGTACACCCGGGTATAGTATACCATCAATGACAGTTCAGTATATGGTTTCTCCACTGTTGTTCCTTTCGTTTCTCGTATAATCAGGATAATACTGGATTATACATTCACAGGGGGCATGAATGCAACTTGATGGCTTATGGAAATTTAAAGTGGAAAGTTAGAAAAGTTTTTTGTATTACTTTTGAGATTTAACTCCAGCATCGCAATTTTAATCGCAGTAGCGGGATTTGATGGTAATTGTCTGTCTATGGAAAAAAACTGTAGCAATTTCACCTACTGAGATCCGATTTGTGCAGTGGTTATTAAGGAGTTATTGCAGAACATAACAAGCCAAAACGTGAATGACTTCTCGAACTGTCACTCCACAATTATTAACTCTTCTTTACAAAGACAGCACCTGTCATTTATGCCGTACGAATCAGAAGGAGGAGGAGGAGAACGAAGAAGAAAAGCAGAAGATAGACAGAAAAGTAAGAAGAGAAGAAGAAGAAAAGAAGGAAGAGAAGAAGAAGAAGAAGAAAGAAGAAGAAGAGACAGAAGAAGAAGTATAGAAGAAGAAGCAACGAGAAGAAGAAGAACTCAAGAACAAGAAGAACAAGAACAGAATAGAGAGTAGTACAAGTGACCATTTCATTTTGCCGTGGATAAATAATTTGGACGTAGTAAAACAAAGTAGTAGTAGTA
>JZLH01S0338944.1:21311-33452 GCA_001188425.1 Eucidaris tribuloides
AATTCATATTGTTGAACACTGTATTTTCATTCATATTTCTAGTTGCCGATTCAAATCTTAGCAAAACACAGCCTAACGACTGTGAGAAAATGTTGGTTTCATTACACACAAACATACATGCTTAAGGGAACTTATATTAGTTTGGAGAACGTGTACGAGATGTAAATATGCTTTCGAAAATACTTTGATTCTAACAGAATCATGGGGAGTAATTTGTTTAAATTAAGACTGTTTTATTTGAAATATATCATTGTGAGAAAAAAACCCTAAAACACGATTTAGTGATGCTGTGAATTCTGACGGCTCTTCAAAATCGATTATTATGTCAGTGCTAAATACTGTTCCTACAAACGAAAACAGTTAAATTCACCCAGTATAAACACTCTTTGTGAAAGCTGACTCCAATATGCCAGGTGAAGTAGTCAATGCGTATAGTACAAAAGTATTCAAAAAACAACTGGACAAAGCTTACTGTGGCGAGATTAGATTCCAAACTGCTCATACACGTACGGCACATAAGTTTTGTTGGTTTGTCGGTTAAGTGTGCTACAACAACCTGAAGTGCAGACCGGAACACTCGCTACAGGAAATTTTATCCTATTACCTGTATTTCTGCTATCCTGATGCTGATGATGAATTAGTAAAAAAGGAAACTATATTAAAGTTAGAAAAAGTAAAGTACTCTAAGTATTTGTGATGTCAGGAGTATTAACCCGCAAATATTTTTTCAATTCACTCACCTTTAAAGTCGGATCATTTACTAGCTGTGAATCTATGCTTATAGATATGCATGCGAAGTCGTTTCTTTTCTACCTGCGCAGGTTAAAGAACCATGAATGAGAGAATACAAGTGAAGGACTTGTGAAAGTTCATGTCGATTTGTATACAAACCATTTATACATTGTTGAAAGACACACCACCAGGTCAGACCATTCACCACAATTTAATTTTCCACTTCTCTCTAAGGCTTGTGAACTATTGGCTGCCGTAGCCCTGCTTGCAATTGATCTTGGGGCCGAGTTGGGGCCCAAAGCGAAGGACGACAGCTCCTCACCACAGTATGTCCGTATGCTATGTGTTACTAAGAGCTATACAGTGAATTAATTGGTACATGGGTATTTTATGTAAAACGCCGCATGGAGGGTAGGAGAGAGAGCCTCCTAGGGGTAAACACGTATCATACATCAGGCGCTTCCAGTAAGGGCGTCAACAGTACAAATGCAAGAAATTGGAGAGTGAAGGCAACTGTGATTTTTTGTCAATTGTGTGTTCAAGAAGGAGGTAATATTGAAAACATCTAAATCTCAAAGATTATTGTTAAAATTAAGGCATTTGATATTTAAAGTTTACGAGCTCTCTGAACATTTACGATGACTTTGTGGTAAAAAGGAAGGGTTGGGTAGTTAATCGACAAGAACAGAGAAAGATAAATGAAGCTGGATTCAATAGACACGGTTGCTTTTTCTGGCAGTTGCTAGTAGCTATTCCAGTAAATTGATAAAACATTAAGAATTTTCTCGAAATGCTTTTTGTTATTTGTCCCAGTATATTTATCATGAAGAACAACCGCGCGAGATGTCAACGCGGAGTCAGCAAAATAAGCGGGTGTTGTTTAAGATTACTAAAAAATCTAGAAGGAGTTTCGTGTGTGTTTGAATGATAAGTGAAGAAGTATTGGATTAGGTGTTGCAAGAGAAGTATAAAGATTTTCATTGGGTGCGCCTTGCATACCTTAAGAAAGAAACGAATCTCAAGAGTGTCACTGGGCGAGTCACGATACTGGTATGTCGGACAAGTCACAAACAGAGTGATAGAGTCGAAAAATTGAGAAGTAAGTGGAGCTGCAGTTGCTTTATCTGATTTCATAAGGGGAAGCGTTTGCCAGTCAAGTGTTGACTAAGAACAGTTTGATAATTTTTTCAAATGCTTGTCATAGTTTGTCCCATGAGAGATGCCTATTTCTTATGGAAAAGCACTCTGAAATTATGTCATGGACAAGTTTTAAAGATTTCTGACCACTTTGTCATGCCAAAACTGTTGTAAAATATATTAATGGGGGCTGGAATTTCCCTTGATTTTATTTGTGGAATTTAGATGTAGGCTACAAGTTTAGTTTATCATTTCATTTTTAATGTTAACTAAATTAATTGCAGAGAAGATGGAACAAGTGTGTACACTAACCCTTAATTTTTGGAGTAAGTGTGGTGAAAAAAAGGATGCATTTGCCAAGGAATATTCTGGAAATACCGAGTCGGTTACAGGCGGCTGAAAATTTAATCAATTGTGCCCATTATATTTCCCTTTAGGTGATTAGATTTTGATATCGTTGCCTTATACTTGTCTTTGTCAAATAATTTGACATATTAGGATTTTTGATGATTTTGGTAAGCTCGCCAGATTGGTAAGATAGCCCAGCCTGGTACATTCTATTAGTTTTATAATTTGTATTGAAATTTATGGGATTTTTCTTTTTAAAACTACCCAGTGTTTTATGAAGGTTGACGATGTTTATGACCAAGGAAGATTGCAATATGCATACATTAGTTGTTGCTATGTTTCTGGCAAGTTCACGAGCAAGCTGTTCAGGCTGCCTAAGCGAAACCTTTGTTAAAAGAGATAGTATGCATAGAAATTTGCTTCTGTTTTTTGGTATTGGAATGTTTAAGGCCAACATATGGCCTAGTCGTGGCTTCCAGACATTAGATTAATCCAGTCTAGGAAATGTTGATAAGGGAAATGTGGCCTATCTTTCGCGTCAGCTGTTTGTAAATTAATTTACAAAAATTGGGATTTTAAGGCCACTATGTAAATATCATTGGAAGGTAAGAATGTCCGAGAGTGAGTGTACAATGAGAGTCAATAAGTGTGGCATTGTTTAGAACTGAGACTACGATAGGCGGCGGTTCTACACTGCAAAATAACGACCAAAAAAAATGTGCAATCTAATAAACGAAGCATATTTTGCGGGGAGTTTCGTGACTTCGAGAGGGTTCAGCACAAATTTCAGTCTAGAAAACATATTATTAGTTTGAAAAAAAAATGTTCATAGTTTTTGGGTGGATTTTGGGCAGTCAGAATGGTGGTAGACTTGAAGCGCATGAGGTATCGCAGCGAGTGTAAGAATGGGTAATTTTTTTAAGATAGTCCTGAGAAAAGCTGGATTTTCACATCTATCAGAGATGGTGATTGCACAATTACATCGATAGTTGATTCAGGTATAAAACAATTATATTTAAGTCTTTAAGACGCTTATGAAAGGCTTATAAAAATGGAACTGTGTCATCGAGTCAGCTTCATTTTGTGTCGACGGCGAGTCACAGTTTTCTTTGGGCATGTTGCTCGAAAGCAATGGGACATTGTGGCACAGTTACTTATGCATTTGATTGAGCTAGGGTATTGCGCTGTCTGAGTCGCAGAAAGCTACTTAAATCAAGTTGTAGTTTATAGACGAAATGAATTTGAATAGGTACTGTCAGAAAGTTCGTCTTTTTGTCACTGTTCACGCGAGTCAGCGTGTCAGAGGAAATTGAATTATAAAAAGTATTGATTATTGAACATCATTTGGCAGAACTGGAATCATGTTATGTGCAATGCCTTGATTCGGAAAAACATTGTTTTAATTTGGTTTGAATAAAGCCAGTCTTGGGATAACGGTAGACCTTGAAGCTTGAAATTTTGTTCAAGATGTCAGCTGAGTCACTTAGAGATGGCTGACATATTAGAGGCTCTGTACAGCTGATAAGATGTCAGCTTACTGTACATTTTGAATCTGTCCCTGTAAACTTAAAGGCCAGGAAATTTCATTTGCACGCTCTGCTAGCACAGAAAGGATACACGTACTATTTTTTGAGGAATGTCTGTGCAGATCTTGGACTATTGATGTGTGTTAGGAAAGTCGAAAAATGGAACTGGAAATCATATGGAGATTGTGTACAGATGAGCTTCTGTAGGAATGGGGTTATGGTATAAGGGATGGATAGTGAGGATGTTAAAAAGAGCGTTGAAATTAGATAACATTGTGTGAGTTAAGAAAACACTGTCTATTCTATATTTGGTATGCTCCCCCTGCCCCCCCCATGACAAAGGGCATAACTGTCCATTTTTTTTTTTCAAAAGTTGCATTACATAGTGCAGAGCGGACTCAGTACACCATGTTAAACCTGTAGAACAAAAAAATATTAATTAAAAGTGGTCACTTTGTTTCAGTAATCAGATTGTTTAAAAAGGGGGTATCACGTGTGCACGAGTCCCATTTAGAGTCTGCTCAAAGCAGGATAGTTTGACTAGTTATCAGCGCTGAGAACTAACAACATCGCGCCTGTTATGAATAATTTTTAAACACACAACATGCAATATGCGTTAATTTTAGTTGTTGCTTATGTCTGGCAATCCTTCAGAAGCTGTAGGATTGTTCAGAGCAACCATTGGTTTTTTTTTCAACAGAAAAGTTTGCATAAAATGTATCAAGTGCTCTGAATAGTGTACTATACAGTGTACTTGGAGGTAAAAAACGATTTGATATCTAGAACTGTTGACTGAATATGCCAGCAATACACTGCAAATTTATGACAAGGCTCAGGTTCTACCACCATTTGACTGTCAAAATACCAAAAATATGAACTCATGTTTTCATAAACGAAAGATATGTTTTTCAGACCAAATTTGTGATGATAATGCATTTCTGAAGTTTGAAATTGCAAAAAATATGTTTATTTTTTAGATATTTCAGAATTTTGTTGGTGTTGTGTATTTTGCAATTGTAACTAATGGGCATATGTGTTCTCAGTCCAGACCAGGCAATTTTTTGACCGTGTAAATTAACCCAATTCTCCGACTTTTTTTCACATCGGGAGACACTCACGTCTGCCTTAAATCGACTCTTATATTTGCTGAAAGCAAGTGATGAAGATAAAAATTTTCTTATCATATGATAAGATGGGTAAATCTAAAGATGTCTGGAAACCGACTTTAGAATATTATTACCTTTTGACTAGTTTCATAGTAAGTGCAATTATAGGATACTATTTATCTTACAAAGGTATGCTCTTCCTGGGTGTTGCCAAACTTGCTACAACTAATGTAATGCACAATGCATTTTTGGTATTGAAAATATTTCATACGAACGAGTGCAAAAAATATCTTCACTAGTCAAAATACCTCTTCACTAGTTCAAAAAAAATACTTCTTCATTTAAGGTTTTCAGAAGAGAAACAGCGTTCTAATTATGAACTATTTATAATGCAAATGATCTATTGCATATTGATTTTGTTGGCGTTTCAAAATTGAGTAAAATCATTTCTAAAAATAATAATTTACAAAGATAAAATATGCATGTGTACCATATGAAATCTGATCACTTATGAGAAATATTAGGATGATTTTTATTAGATATTCAGGCATATAAATTATTGGTTTAACCAAACAATATATATTTTTTTCAGAAATGTCCTGAGTTTTTAGACACTTTTAAAAATTAGGCAGCTTCTTTGGCATTTCATTCTCTGTTTTATTTATGGTTAGTAAAAATACAATTATAGTGGCTTTAGCTTATTAAATTATGCATGAAGGAGGGAAATTCAGCTTTTAACCGTCCTCAACCAGATTCTATAGTGGGGTTTCAAAAAATGCCTACTCTGAAAAGGGATTTTTTATGGGAGTATCATTTGTCACAGCACAGGGTATTTCCAGGGGTTTACAATGTAAAGATGCAAATTATAGCAAATGTATCTCACTGGAAAATTATGATATGAACTAATAAAAATAAATAAACACATAAATTATTTGTTATTGTGTGAATTCTAAAATTCAAAGTTTGTGAAAATTTTTTGATTCATCCAAATATGCTTTTGGCTTCAATAAGGCAATAATCAGATTTTTTTTCAAACAATGTGAAAAATACAGGCTTCTAAGTTTCATACTGAAATTACACTACCTTAGATACGAATGTATCATGTTTTAAAATGCATTCCCCTTAAATGTTTGTACAACTTTTGTCAAGGTAAATGGTGGTTGATTTTGAACACTGTCTATAAACACAAAAACAATTGACTATATGTAAAAAACAAAAAAAAAAAAAAAACGAAAGCCATATTTGCATTTCTGTTGCAAAAATTTCTAGTCAAACATAATTGTTTGTTGAACAAAAAAGTTCATAGTTTTTCAGAAAGATAAGATAAGAAGAATAGAGAGAGACTGTGGAGACAATTGATGCAAGGTTACTGAAAATTTAAAAGAGGGTTTCTAACAGTCTTTTCATGATATTTTTTAGTCTTGTTAGTAACCAGGACAACAATCAATAACAATAAATCAAGTATTATGTCAATATTTTAATTTGTTGAATTAGACAACTTTTCTGTGTTAAAGACTTTAATGCTTGGTAAAGTAATGTAAAACTGGTCAAAGTTAAGGTTAGGTTTAATTAGGTTTACAAGGAATGATTTTGGTTTCATGGCAACACATTTAATTTATTTCCTGTTCAAGAGTCTGAATATATGAAAGAATAAATGCAATCGTGAAACCACTGCTACACTAAATGTTTTGTGATGTTATTGCATTTTGTAACAGTTTCTCGAATATCACATTTTTGTCGGCAGAACCCACGACAAAAAAGCCATGACTGGACAATTTTATACGAAAAATGCGGGGATTTTCAGGAATTGTCATATGACTTTGAAAGACTTTGGATGCACATTTAGATACTTTTTAACTTGTAAACAAACACAGAATAGTTTATTTTTATACCCTATCTGGCCCAGGGGGGGGGGTGGGGGGGGGCTAAAAATAGCCCCCCTGACAAGTTCGTGACCATTCCGCCGCTGCGAAATTTTTTGACTGCGTCGTCTCACTGACTGTTTACTTCTCAGTGTTTGCGCCATCGTTTGAGAAAATTTGCGACGTTGCAGGTACGCGTTTTCGGAGTTTACGCAATTTTCGTATTGAATTTGTACACCAAAATCGCCTCAAAAACTGAAATCTGTGTGTTATTTCATGCAAATGTGTTTTCAGCCCAGATTCATAATATATGATTATTTTTAATTCTTAATGATTGAATTAACTATTTTATTGTTTATTGATCGCAAAAGTGAGAAATTCATCGAAAAAAAAAACATAAAAAACAAAAGGTCGCAAAAAACAAAGCAAAATTTACTAAGAAATTGATGAAACAATTAAATCATAAGAAAATTAATTCTGATTCAGATTTTTTTGGATAAGATAATTGCTTTAGGAAATGTCAAAAAGATATTATCACCAAATAATTACATTCGTGTGAGCTGTTTAAAGGAGTTATGGCAAAATATGATTTTATACATAAATATGCATAATTAATTATTAAAAAAAAAAGATAATTATTTTTAAAATTCTAACTATTACAGTCTTGGAGATACGTCCAGCTCTATAGTGCAAATTTTCGAGGAGATCGCAGCGATCCGCCGGCCGGTTGAAGGGGGGCCAAATTTACCCCCCGGGCTATGCATTTCAACAAAGCCCGTCCCCATACATTGGGCTGATTAGGGTTAGGCTTTGAACAAAATAGTTTTTTCTCAATATTTTCTGATACACAAATGTAGTTATCCTTATGTCAGGGTGGGGTGGGGGCAGTGGCAGGCTGCCTGATATTTTAATCATTATGATCCATTAAGTTGATTATGATTTCTGATAACAGATAGCTACATTATTTATCAAATATTCTTCTTTAATAGATTTTACCACTCTTCAGCCCAATATATGATATTGCAATAGGAACTCTTATATGTGTATTCAATTTTGGATGTTTTCTCTTCTGAACTTAGTGCAGAGTTATTTTTCACCTGTTTTTGATGAATTAAATTTTCAATACCAAAATGCAATTGCATTAATTAGTGTTTAAACAATAATTAATGCATTTGCATTTTGGTATCAAAAATTTATTATATGTCTGGCAAGGCTTTCAGCAAGCTGTAGTGTTAAGAGCAACCTTCGTCAGAATAGTATTAATGTATGCAAAGATAATTTGCGATTAATCATTAACGTTATGGGCAAAGTAATGTACCCTATGTTGGCTTCCAGGACTTACATTACTGTTCTCATATTTAATGGCATTAGGTTGACCAAGTTTTAGCGAAAAAATGCGGGTTGTCATTGTCAGGAAATTGTTACATGCTTTGAAGGATTTGAAATACAATTTGGATATGTTAATTGAAAACAAAACACTGAATAGTATTTTAAGCTTTTAAGCAAAATACATTTTTGCTCTATATTTCTGAACACCAAATTGTCAGTTATATTCCTTTTGTATGGGGGGGGGGGGGGGAGCGTATAGGTACATCTCCTAGTTTTTGAATTTAAATTGATTTTTTTTTGGGGGGTGGGAGCTGTTTTGGTTTCTATACGTTTGATTCAGTATCAGTATTTTGACGGGTACAATTTTTTGACACAAATAAAGAAATGAGAGCAAGTTAACATGTCATTCATTGGACTTTTTGACCCCTAGATGACTTTGACCTCATCATTCTCGTCAACCACATGTGGCATTTGTACAAAGTGTGAGCACAATTGATGCAGACCTAAAGAAATGAGACTTAAGATGTTCGTAACAGACCAGACAACAAGACCAACAGGAAAAGTTGATTCACAGGTGCTACTCTCTTATTATAGAAGTCCTTGGGGAACGATTATATTCTGTTCTTTATAATGAAATTTTCTTTATATCAGGGTTGCAAAAACCATAAATTACAACAGGAAAATCCTAGATATGGGACCAGATGTTTTATTCTTTATAATTGAAAATTTTGATATATCAGTGCTCTTGTATAACGAGAGTAGCACATGTACTTATGGTCTCAAAAGCGAACTTCGTCGTCGGGGCGAGACAAAATGACAAAAGAAAAACAATAGCTGTTAGTGTACTTCTATATGGTAGGATTTTTTTGTGCGAGAAAAATTCTCCAATCAAGAGTGTAACCAATCACTATATCCACAACTTGAGTTTCTAGCTCCTATATTTTGCTAAGGTTCCCAGAGCGTAGCATTTTCTTCTTAAATGCATAGTACATTGTTAATTTTGAGGCATGCAACAAGAGATGCCCGCGCTACCTTTAAATTCCTTTTTCTGATTCTGTGCAATAATTCAGTGCACATTTTTACTCGGAGTATGTCATGCCATCAATGGTTTGTCAATATATTTGTTTTTGTTTTGTAATCTTTTTTTTTTTTTAGATATGTAAACATGATTTACCCGAAAAATGATAAACAAAAAAGGATCAAATAAATTATGCAAGGATTCTACTGTAAAAATTTTGTAGTCAAAAGTTGACTCCTACTTTCGTCAGTATGCCTTGTGACAGACAAACTGCAAGTATGTTCACGATTGATTATCATTCTCCTTAACACTTTGGTTGCTGGGCTAAACATACCTGTGTTAACTAGAGACTGGATTATTTTGTACTTTGTTAAATCTTTCAAAAATTTATGATTTTCTCTAAAAATCTGAATGCTTTTACAACTTTATAGTTTGTTCAAAGTGTCTTCATTTCACAGAAAATATTGATATGAACATACATATAGCTGTACACTGATAAAGATGATTAGCTTACCGTACATTTGTGAATCTGTCCCCTGTATTAACTTAATGTCCTAACATTTGCTATCTTTGTGCCATGTTAATTTGTTATGCAAGTACTACTTACTTAATGTATCTTTATGACAATTTGATCAAAAAAGGGGGCATGTGTGTGGTGAGTAGAATCTACTGTAGTCAGAAGAAAAATTCAAATTCAACTTCATTTAACCTTTTCATTAAAAAAAAAAAAATTCAAACTATACAGCATGTATTACATGATATAAAACCAAGACAAAATAATGATAATGTAAATGTAATTCCTTGAACCAGTTTAAGAGATTGTTAAAACATATTACTTTTTCCCCAAGTAACAATTACATACAATGTGATATTTTAGCAAAATGCTGTGATATGAACAGCATGTGTACTAATAACAATAAAAATATGTAAGAGAAATGGGCCACTATTCAAAACATATAATGTACATGTAGGCCTACATGTAACTTGATGAACTTGATGTAGTCCAACCAAATCCAAAAAAAAAAGAAAAAAACAAAAAAAACCAAATATATGACAAACAATTGTATGGCATGACAGTACTGAAGTAAAAATGTCACTGATATTGCACAGAATCAGAAGGAATTTAAAGGTAGGGCATCTCTGTTGCATGCCTCAAAATTAACAATTTGTACTATGGCATTTAGAAGACTAGAAAACGTCAATGACGTAGCGCTCATCCGGCATCTCGCAACATCATATATCCGAAATTTCATGTGGTACAATTTTATACTGGTGAAAAGATTAAAATTTGATGTCCCGGAAGGAACATGAATATAAAAAAATTCGAGTGAGAAAAATATTAGTTTCATGCCCTGGAATGGACATGAAAAAAAAAAAAATTAAATTTAAAATATAATAATAACTACATGAATTATATATGATTGCATCCCCAGATCCCTTCCGGGGCTCCATACTGATTTTTGTTGTTGGAAAAAGCACATTTGAAGTGGAACCAAATTAAAAGGTACTTGATATGAATAAGAACTGAAATAAATTTCTGTTATTTTTTCATTTTTTGGTCTTGGGACGGGGGCATCAATTGTGCTCACATTGGTTAGCAAATGGCGGGCACACAGGGTACAACATTTTTTAGACCACAAATAAAGAAATGAGAGCAAGTTAAAACATCTCATATCATTTTGACCTTTTGACCCGCCTAGATGACCTTTGACCTCATCATCCTCGTCAACACACACATGTGGCATTTGTACCAAGTGTGAGCACAATTGAAGCAGACCTAAAGAAATGAGAGCTTTAACATTTTTGTAACAGACCAGACCAACAGACCAACAGGAAAAGTGATTAACTAGGTCTCAACCGAACTTCGTTCAGGCGAGAACAAAATGCCAAAGAAAAACAATAGCTGTTTAGTGTACGTTCTATGGTAGGAATTTTTCTTGTGCGAGAAAAAAATTCAAATCAGAGTGTAACAATCAACTATAACCCACAACTGAGTTTCTAGCTCCTATATTTTTGCTGAAGATTCGCCAGGTAAGCATTTTTAGCTCATCCGGCCACGAGGGCCCGATGAGCTATGCCATGGCGTGGCGTCCGGCGTCCGTCCGTCCGTCCGTCCACAGTTTTGAAATGCTTCTTCTTCGTCATTCTCAACCGATTTTGATTCTGATTGTTTCATATGATAGGGCTAGGTGGGGGATTTAAAAACTTCTACACAAGAATCATGAAATTCATTATATTTTTTAATTTATGCAAATTTATTCGAAATCACAAAAAAAGCTTCTTCTCCTTCATTTCTCAACCGATTTTGATTTTGATTGCTTTATTTGGTAGGGCTGAGTTATTGCACATTAAACTTCTACACAGAATTTGGAATTATACTCCATTGATTAATTATGGTAATTTATGCAAATTTATCCCCAAAATAACCAAAATTGGCTTCTTTTCCCACATTTCTTGACCGATTTTCAATTCTGTTTGTTTGATCTGATAGGGCTAGGTGGGGGCTTCAAGACTTCATGCAGCAAAAATTTTGAAATTATCAATTATGCAAATTTAAAAATTAATCAATTATGCAAATTTATGCAAATTTTTCGAAATCACAAAAAATGCTCTTCTCCTTCATTTCTCAACCAATTTTAATTGTGATTACTTTATTTGGTAGGGCTGAGTTATGCAACATTAAACTTCTACACAGAATTTTGAAATAATCTCCATTAATTAATTATGGTAATTTATGCAAAATAATCCAAAAATAACAAAAATTGCTTCTTCTCTCACATTTCTTGACCGATTTTCATTCTGTTTGTTTGAATCTGATAGGGCTAGGTGGGGGCTTCAAGACTTCTACACAAAATTGTGAATTAATCAATTATGCAAATTTAAAATTAATCAATTATGAAATTTATGCAAATTTATTCAAAATCACAAATAAAATTTTAAAAATGCTTCTTCTCATTCATTTCTCAACCAATTTTGATTTAGTTTGCTTTATCTGGTAGAGCTAAGCTTGTACACTAAACTTCTACCCAGATTTTTAACTGTTGCTCCATTAATTAATAATGGTAAATTTAGGCAATTATTCC
>JZLH01S0338944.1:47772-66959 GCA_001188425.1 Eucidaris tribuloides
AAGTAATACTAACCTATGACAAAATATTGCCCCCCCCCCTACATTTATTAAAATTATTTTTTAAAAAGGAGCATTATTACATCATGAGATTTTCAAGGCATTGAATCATAATATTGACTGTCCTTGTGGGGGATATGGCATAATATAGCTGAAACTGAAATATGAACCATAAAAGAAAAAAAAAGTTTTATTTCTCTTTCATGTTGGGACATTTGGGCATCACATGCTGCTCAACAAGCATGTTCTCAGACCCATCAAAATTGATAACCTGCTTTTATTTGTTAGTGTACATGTTGCTGTATTCAGTTCTACATGTATTTGATGAGTAATATATCCATTGAAAGTGACATTCCTTTTGTGGCGAATATAAATCATGAAAAGTGAGAAAAAAGTAAGAAATTTTAGGTGAACATGTACGTGGAACTGTTTCTGAATGAAGCAAATGTCCCAGAAACTCCTAAACTAAAGGTTTGAGGTTTGTTGAACTACAACCTACATGTATACAGAAATCAGTTGCATTCCAATTATAGCATACATGTACATAATTATGTACTTCAGAAATGTACAGTTTAATGAGTGATTGATGTACACAGATCTGTGTGCAAAATGAATGAGTAATTTTGTTTTAAATACTGAATTGTAAACCAAGTTTATGAATGCATTGTGATATTTTATTATTGAGCATTTTTTTCCTTCTTTTGTCATTGATATTTCAGGTGTACGAATCAATGCCAGAAGTAGTTTTAGAACAAACAAGCGGAAAATTAAGAAAGTCATGTATCAAGCCAGACAGAATGAAGGTAATCATAATAATCATCACTTACCTCACTTTGCTTAATGGTACAGACCACCCCAGTCACCTGCATGTATTGATTGGAATACTCCATTTTGATAATAGGGTTCATTTTCATATTCTAAAGTCATTTTGTCATCTTTGCCAAAAAGAAAAAAGAAGAAAGGGTGATGTGCAGTTCTACAGTTTTATGTGAAGTAATAGTATTACAGACGTATGCACACATTTATTCTGTGCTATTTTTTATGATGAATATGTAGATGTACACTGTACATGATTGTACAATTGGTCCAAAAACACACAAAAAGATGTTTCCATTGAACATTTTTAA
Source organism: Eucidaris tribuloides (assembly GCA_001188425.1). Classification (NCBI taxonomy): domain Eukaryota; kingdom Metazoa; phylum Echinodermata; class Echinoidea; order Cidaroida; family Cidaridae; genus Eucidaris; species Eucidaris tribuloides. Next base: position 48,897 of record JZLH01S0338944.1, read on the forward strand.
AATCAGTGAGAACCAGAAAAGGACAAGATACAATATGTTATGTGAGCCATTTCATAATTGCAATTTGTACACATTCAAACCAAACATCATTTGTGCATCAGCTTTTGCAAAAGAAGATATCTTGAAAAACTGGATAATTTAATGAAAATTACTGAGATAAATATGCACTAGGTGAAAACCTGCAGCTCATGTAGTATTTGCAAACCAATTTATAATAAATCAGAGAGTTTAAGCAATTGAACCCATTACCTATGAGAATCTGTAATTCTTGTAACTTAATACATACATGTACTATGTCCGCTTCGCATAGGCAATGGGTAAATAAAATGAAAGATTTGTCAATAGATAAAAAAAAAAAAAATAATTTTAACAAAATTATGTGACTCATTCAGGTAATTAGTTGAATGTCGGTGTTTTATCAATATGTTATTAGGAGAAGATCATTAATGTTGTTTGTGATTTTTTCCCCAACTATCTTAATTTTACATATTAGATTATGATACGGAGGAGTTGGTAACTTATGAAGAAATCTCATTATATAAACCTGAGCCTGGTCATCCAAGACCTATTGTATTCATTGGTAAGTCACAAGGTTCTGTAATTTGGAATATATCATGATAACAAAAGTGATGTTCAGACTCTTAGTAATACTGGTAGAAATAACTACTCTTTCAAGATTTTGGGATATACTTTCATAAAGGGTGGTTCTTCTTTTTTGAGTATTAACCCGTAGAAGACGAGTGACAAGATAATTCGTCACGAGGTCTATGGGAAATACGTGTTAAAGGAAAAACAAATCGTCTCCAACGGGTTAATAGAAAAACAACTTGGATAGATATTTACTAATTCTTTATCAACAATATGTCTTCCTTTCATTTTTCTGCTTCTACTTATTAAGCAATATGTGACATAAGAAGTAATGTTTATGCCATGAATTTCACATACAAATATTTGTTGTGATTTTTATTTAAAACTTGATAACTGTTTTTTTTTTTTCTGTCTACACTTTTAATTGTGTTATCATTTCTTTATATTAGCAAATTAGGAATTGAACATTTTTGCAGTTGATTAGTCAGGAATTTCATGAAAACAAAGCCACCACAAAATATTCACACATACAGTAGTTTGATGATTTTCTTTTCTGTTTTCAGGCCCACCTGGCATTGGACGTAATGAGTTAAAGAGGAGACTTATTGCTTGTGACCCTGATACCTTTGGAAGTGCAATCCCCCGTAAGAAACCTATATTTTCATTTTTTCATACTTTATTTACTTGGAAACTTACTGAGTTTTTTGTTTATTTTATTTATTTATTTATTTCTTTATGTATTTTTCTTTATTTATTTGCTCATTGATGTTTTTATTTTTTTATATTTATTTATTTGTTATTTTCTTTCATACATTAAAGATTGTGTCAGGGATGTGCAAGTCCATTACTTCCCTTCATTATCAATACCAAAAGGTAGTTTAGTACTTACAAATGGTGTGTTGAAAGTTTGAGATCCATACGTCATGAATTTATTGTTTTATGAGAAAAACTAATAACGACATGTTACCAGATTGTTGTTCTTTCTGTGAGTTTCAATTTTGCTCAAACTGCGAATTGCGGTTATGTGTATCGTCGCAAGACCAGCGGAGCGCACTGATTGGTTAGACAGTTAACCTCCGCATGACCTTTGGCTAACGGCTGATCGGACAATTTTGGAACGGCATGTGCACATTTGACGTTGCAGATTTTTTGAAAAGGCTTCTGAGTAATTTGAAAAAGGATGAAGTTTAACCGTCCAGATTTTCACCAAAACTCAATATTTTACCCCAAGTCTCTATGAGAGGTGTTTATTTATATTAATCTTCACATTGGATATGATTTCATTCATTTAGATGTTTTTGACGTGCAAATGAATGACACAATCTTTAAGTTTTATAAATGTATTTATGTCATTTTATTTATTGTGTAGTTTACCCATTTATTGACTTATTTATTTGTTTTAATTTCTTCATTGATTTGAATATTCATGTGTCTATTTATTTATTTATTTATTTATTTATTCATTTATTTATTTATTCATTTATTTATTTATGTATTTATTCATATATTTTCATTTATTTATCTAACTGTATAGGTATTTATGATTACAGTGTAATTTTTCTTATACAACTTTGGTTGTCAGCAAAGCTTATGATTACCGGAGGTAGGGGTTGCTTTTAAAAATGTATACTGATGTACCCCTGGCATGGCAAGTGGGGATTGGGGTGGGGGTGACTCTCAGACCACATATGTAACCATCTTACATCAATGTGTTTCTATTCCACAGATACATCTAGACCAAAGAGAATAATGGAAGAAGATGGCAAGGAGTATTACTTCGTCTCGCGGGAGGTGATGGAGAAAGCTGTTGATGGAAATCGTCTCATTGAGTTCGGCGAGTACAAAGGTCACATGTACGGAACCAGCATTCTAGCAACCAAGAGAGTCATTGACAATGGACAAGTCTGTCTGCTTTGTGTACATCCACAGGTATGTTGTTGAATCGTTTTTGTTTGTTTTTTAATTAAAAAAAGGTGCATATGTACAATAATGAAGTAGGTCAACTGAGGTCATGACGGGTCTACAAATGATACAAAAATAGCAAAGGAAATAAGAAAACCTAAAGGAGATAATGTTAAGTTTAAAATGAACAAATGTTCCATTACTTTTTTTTAGGGGGGGGGGCTGGGCAGTCATTTAGACGTATACAGAAAAAGATGGTACATTGTCCCATCACTATTCTGCCCTGCTTTAGCAAAAGAAAGCAAGTAACAAATCTGTCAAATTTCAGTTATTGGTGTTTTCTTGAATATCCTAAGCATGCTGTAACTTCAGGCAAAATTGGGGGGGGGGGGGATATTAACTCTGTTGAAAGATATTTAAGTAAAAATGTGATGAAATTAGCTTGAAGAAAATGTAAATGACAACACAAATTACTCATATATGAAAAGTGACACTTCTGTCACTTGCTCCCTTTTTGCCAAAGTAGGGCAAATAAGATTAACCCAGTGGCTAGGGGAACTGGATCTGCCCTGTGTTAACTCGATGGGATTTTTAGATTCTCGGAGGCAACGGGTTAAGGGTAGAACATAAATGTTAATTTTCTTCAACATACTCATGAGTCTAAAGCTGTACTGTGAGCATTGGTTTTCAGGACAACCAAATTGTTCTATATTGCAGCAAGCAATATGGAAAATGACATTACCCTGTAGCTACATCATGAGATATCTGTGTTATTGCAATCGCTACAGGCATTGAAAATCTTGAAGCAGTCGGAATTGAAGCCGTACGTCATCTACATCAAGCCACCTTCCTTGGAGGTCCTTAGAGCCACCAGGTCAACACAGAAGGCTATGGTGACTACAGAGAAGACACACACAAGACCATTCAGGGTAAGACCTTCTATTACAAATGCTATGTGTCAAGAATTTTCCTGAAATCTGAATTGTTTAACAAAAAGTTAGAAAGTTTAAAGGAAATATCTACAGTCAGAAATGTGCCAATTAAATGCCAGAAAATCAGACCCTCAATAACATTTAAGGTAATGTTGGAATGATATAAAAAATATGAGGACGGCCTAATGTGATGCTACTGTGGCAATGTAGTTTCTGACGCTTTCAAAAGTGTCTTGCACATCTTCAACCAAAGACCAATGTGTGCACCAAATCTCATGAGAATTGCTCAAAAAATGAAGTAATTCAATCTGCAAAATTGTCCAGATTTTTTGCCATTATATGCAGTTACCATGGGAATGCAGTTTCTGACACATTCCAAAAATATATTTCGTACATCTTCATCCCAAGACCAATGTGTGTGCCAAAATTCAAGAGCATTGCTCTAAAACTAAGGAAGAATTTGATCGGTAAGATTTGCAACGGACCGACTGACCACACGCCAATTCCTATATACCCCTTTAAAACTTTGTTTGACAGGGGTATAAAAAGCTCCAAAACAGACTCAGGTTGCGCTAGAAAGTTGACTCCAGCCATAAGGGATTTCACACTTCATCTTAGTTTTGGATGTGCCCATAGTGCACATATGAGCTTGATCCACCTTTTCCTTTAGATGTCCTATAGTTCAGTTTAAATAACCTTATCATCCTCTGTTAGAAAATATATATAATTATTCTGATGTCATATTTATTCTATTTTCAAATTATTTTCAGGACGACGACCTCATCAATATGATCCAAGTGGGAATGAAGATGGAGGCCATGTACCAGCATTACTTTGATTACACCATCACCAACGACAACCTGCAGCGGACCTTCATGGAACTCAAGTCGGTCGTATCCCGGGTCCAGACCCAAGACCAGTGGGTCCCCAGCAAATGGCTAAGGTAGACCAGGAACTGTTAACGAGATCTGGTCCAGTGCAAAATGGGATTGACCTTGTAGCCAGTGGAGTTGTTGAACTGAACTTGAGATATATTACTGAATTCACAAATAGTGTGTGTGGAGGTAGACCAGAAACTGTCAGCGAGATCTGAAAAATGTGATAGAACTTGTAGCCAGCGGAGTCGTTAAACTGAACTTGAGATATATTAGTGAGTCCACAAAATGTGTGTGGATGAAGACCAGAACAAGACCTGGTCTTGTGTGCATGCAGTGGAAGTTGCAGCCAGTAGATCCACCATAATTACATGCAAGTGGATATACAGTAAGACCATCTTCTGGAACTGTTAACAAGGTCTGGTCCAGTGCAAAATGTGATGGAACTTGTAGCCACTGGAGTTGTTGAACTGAACTTGAGAAATATTACCAAGTCCATAAAATGGCTGTGTGGATGTAGAGTAGAACAAGACCTGGTCTCACATGCATGCAGTGGAAGTTCCAGCCAGTAGATCCACCAAATCAAGTGGACATAAAGTGAACCCATCTTCTGTCACACGCAATGGCTGATGCGAACGTGAACCAGGAACTATGGACACGATCTGGTCTAGTGCACACACACACAGTGGAACTTTTAGCCCGGAAGAGCCATCAAACAAAATTGAGATATTAATGTCATCCACAAAATATGGCTGATATATACCAAGAACTGTGACAAAGATGTGGTCGAGTGCACATACAAGGGAACAGTAGATAGTGGAGTCACCAAGATTAAATTCAACCCATTTGCCACGGGAACCGGATGTGTCCTTTAGTAATTTTATGGGATTTTCAGAATCTGGGAGGCAATGTGTCAAAATTTAGTGAGTCCACGGAATTTGGTCTGTGGAGATCAGGACTTTCACTTGTGTCTGGTCTTGAGTTGGATTGAATTCTGTATCAGGAAAGGCCTTCATATGGACAGGGTTAGCAATATGCAAGTAGCGATATAACATATGTCTTCGTTGTTACACATTCATCATGTACAAGATGTTTTCTCTCCTTTTGTTTTTACTTTTTTTTTTTCACCAGTTTATTAGACCAAGACGTACTTGTGGCTCATTACCATGATACTCACATAAATTCACGTGATATAAGGACACAGAAAAATATGCAAATTAATTCAAAAAATATAAATAAATGTTCGTGTAGACATTTGCATGCTTGTTATTTCAGCTACTTAAAGCAAAATTTTAAAATGGTATGTAGTTTGTCTAGCAAGCAAACCCATTTTAGGCGCTGCTCACATCTTTGAACCATCACATAAGCCATTGTCAGGAAAAGTAAGAAAACAACCATTGTCCAAAACAAGAGGAAAACAAACTCATAATTTTCAGGGGTTAATAAGTCTATTTACATTCTATTCATTTTGTAAATTTCATTTTCTTGCTAAGAGTTGTATCTGACCAATGTTACTGATGCAAGTTACTTAAGTATGTTCAAGAAAAAATAGGTTTTATGCCTTTTTAAAATGAGATCTGCTTTAGCCCCTAAAATGATTTTGTTTAGATATTTGTTTTGTTGTTGCTGGCTTGTTTTTGTTGTTGTGATTGTAGCTTTAGTTAACCGTTTCAAATGGTCAGTCGTTGTTAGCGTGAGAAAGGTGCTTTCAATTTATGAAACAGAACAACTAATTATGCTGTGTGCCTTGCCATTGCTATTCCCAGAGTAGTGTATTTTAGAATACCAGAACTACTGTAAATGTTGTCATAAGATCAAAATTTGAATATTGTTGTAAGTTTGCTTTTGCAACAGAATTGTTGACAGTTCTGACTAACAACAGATTTTAGAATACAAAAGTGTTGTAAATTCTGTTTTGTAACAGATTTCAGAATACATCTTCTGGAATCTAAAACTAACTCATGAAGTAATAAGGAGGTGAGTAAAGTGACATCGCATTGTCATCGAGATCTTCTTTAAAGATTGTGATTTTATTTTGTGAACTTATTTTGCACACCACATCTATTTTGCCCGTAGCATGCATGATAATGTATTTCTCCATATGGACAAGATACAAATTCAGCGGAGAATTTCAAGGCAAAAGCATTGTATTCACATTTAACTTAAAACTCTTTCAGAATCATGAAATAATCAAGTGCAACTACTACTTAGCACAGATAAAAGTATGTTAGCTTGCATTAATTATCAAATATATTAATTTCTACAGCAGTTTATTTCACTTTCATTTTTTTTTTGAATTATAGACATTTGCAATATTTTGAACAGATGCATGAAATTCTTTTGAACAATGTATCAACCAGGGATGTGGTCAAGACCGGCTGTACCAAGTCACGAGGCCGCTGGAAAAATATTTTTCCCATAGACTTTGTACACGTGACTCGGTCCGAGGCCAAGGCCAAGGCCGGCAAAATCCGGCCTCCAGGCCGGCCTCGACGACGGCCTCGACGACATCCCTGGTATTAACAGAAGATTAGGTTTACAAAAATCATGTTCTGCCCGCTCATAGTATTCAATCAGATGTCAACATTAATATTTTGGTCAGTCCAAACTTTGATTCAATACCCAATGCTGCAAGTTACAACATAAATTGTAAGATACTTTCAAATGTGAAATGAATGTGGTTCTTTTTCTTCTACATTTAAGTATTTATCTCGAATTTGGTGATTTGAAATATTTCACCAATTCTCATATCTCATATGTTACATAGGATGATTACAGACCTCTGCAGCTTATGAAATCACAACTGGACTACTGCTCCCAGAACTAATTTTTTGATGGTCCACTTAGCCACCCAGTGGGGAAAAGGTGTAAGATTAAGACTTGGGAGGCATAAAGGCATTATATGCAAAGTTTTAAATGAGCAGGTCTTGTGTCTTAAAAAGAGGGTAGTTACTTTGGTGACAATTGCATTACAAAAATAATAATTCAATACATTCTATACCCCCACCGAGAAAGTTTAAAAGGGGAATATGGGACTTTCTTGTGAATCAAACTACATATTTTCTCAGTGTTTGAGCAATGCTCATGAAATTTGGCAAACACATTGGTCTTGGGGCAAAGATGTAGAAGATACATTCTTTGAACATGGCCCAAGACTATGTTGCTTTGGTAACGGGACATAAGTTAGTCCTGATGGAGCGTGATATAAATCACCTTCCGTGATATTTCTAGTCTAACTACTTAGTAAAGTCTTTTTGTTTTTTAAAATAAACATATGTTGGCTGTAATAGATATGATATGATCCATTAAAGAAGCTTACAAGATCTTAAGACCATGAGCATTATTGTTTGACAGTATTCATACAAGTATTTGTATATTTTGCTTGTAAAAAGAGAAACTAATTTGCCAACAAGATGTATACGAGTATGTTTGTATTTTACTTGGCAGCATGTCCGTTGTAATATATTGTATAGAGACAAATTATCATGATGTTAACAATCATTTGTATTCACCAAGAAGATATGCATAAAGAATATGTAATTATTTGTTGATATATGCAGGTAAAGCAAAAGTAGTAGTGTATTATATTTATTTAATATAAATTTGCATTTGAAAAGTTCTATTGTTCTGGGAAAAATAGGAAGCCCCAATCCCACCTTATGGTTTAAAATTCATTTTACCAAATCTTGCGAATTATTTAGTAATGTGAGTGCTAACTGTAGCTGCATGCATGCAATTGTGTTTCCTTATTTTGAGTTGGAGCTTGCTGAAAACTTCAAATGGTAGTATTCAATTGTACTACTTTGACAAAAAATAAATCAGATATAAAGTACGAGATTCATTCGAGTGTAGTTTGCTTTCTGCGAGATTTTACTCTTTTTGTGTGATTTTATTAAAGATCTGTGTTGCCTGTTTAACTCATTCAGTGCAAATATGATGATAGTGATGGTGAAGGTGATGGTGATGGTGATGATGATGATGATGATGATGATGATGATGATGATGGTGATGGTGACTATGATTGTGATAATGATTCTGATGGTGATGGTGATGGTGATGGTGATGGTGGTGGTGATGATGGTGATTGTGATAGTTGTGATGATGGTGATGGTGATGGTAATGGTGGTGATTGTGATAGTGATGGTAATGGTAGTGTTGATGTTGATAGTGGTGGTGGTAATGGTGATGGTGATGATTGTGATTATGATTGTGATGTTGATGGTGATGGTGGTGATGGTGATGGTGATGGTGGTGATGGTAGTGATGGTGATGGTGATGGTGGTGGTGGTGATGGTGATGGTGGTGGTGGTGGTAATGATGATGGTGATGGTGATACTGATAGTCATGGTCATGGTGATTGTGATTGTGATGGTCTTGGTAATTGTGCTTGTGATGGTGACGGTAACGGTGGTGGTGATGGTGATGGTGGTGGTGGTAGTGATGGTGATGGTGCTGGTGATGGTGATGAGGGTGGTGATGGTGATGATGGTGATGAGGGTTGTGATGGTGATGATGGTGAGGGTAATTGTGATGGAGATGATGATGATGATGATGATGATGATGATGATGATGATGATGATGATGATGATGATGATGAAAGTGGTAATCATGGTGATGATGGTGATGAGGTGGTAGTGGGTATTGATGGTGATGTTAATGATATGTGTGATGGTGATAGTGAACCAGTAATGGTGGAGGTGGTTTTAGTGATTGTGATGGTGGTGATGACGATAGTGATAGTGATAATGATGGTGATAGTGATGGTGATGATCTGGTGGTGATAGTGGTCTTGGTGATGGTCATGGTGACTGTGTTTGGGATGGGAATGGTGGTGTTGAATGTGGTGATAATGGCGATGGCGGTGGTGGTGGTGATGGTGGTGGTGATGGTGATGATAATGGTGGTGGTGGTGATGGTGATGGTGAATGTGGTGATGATGGGGATGGTGATGGTGGTGATGGCTTTGGTGAGGGGTGGTGATGGTGATGAAGGTTGTGATGGTGATTGTAATGGTTGCGATGACGACAGTGATGGGTGATGGTCATATGTTTTATCGGGAAATTGTTTTATTTGCATCATACCTTATCTGAACCAAGGGAATGAGATATGACAAACATGGTTTATACATAGATTTATATTTTGTCGTAGTTAGATTCACATACTTGTGATTCAGCGAACATTATGTCAAGTTCAGCGTTAGAGCGGTTGCGTGATATTACATGCATATTCTTTATCACATAAGTGTTTGGGTTGGTTGCAGCGAAATTCACCAGAAATTTTTATATTGGGGTATCGGACGCCGTGAGGTCATAAAAGCATAAAAATAGCCTAACCATACTGAGCATATGGTTACCACTTGAGTTTTAACGTCAAACGTGTTGTGTATTTTTATGTTAAGCACGCTATGAAAACAAAATTCACGAACCAAATAATTATATTTTTTAGTTTTTATTTTGAATCAAAGAAATTAACTGTATGGATAGCTTTCAAACCAGATTTTCATTTGCCCCAAAATGCAAACGACATATAGGTGGGGCCGATCCCAGCAGCAACGCTCTCAGCTTCCTTTACGTTTTGTGTGGCGCTGCACACGGCGTTACCCTATAATCGGTCGGGCGGCTTGTGGAGCATCGTTGCATTCAAATCAGTGCTGTGCACCTCTCTTTAATTCTCGAGAAGCTAGCCCGACGATACAAAACCCAACCAAGATGTACGACTTTTGTGTCGTTGGAGCAGGAATAGTTGGCTCTGCTGCCGCCAGATGGCTTTCACGGGAACAAGGAATCAAAGTTTGTCTGATAGGACCCCTGGAGCCACCGACAAGGTAGTTTGTCCAATTATTTGGAATTTCCTTTGAAAACGCTACAAAAATTTCGGTATGAAAAATTACTCACAATCAGTGCTTTTGAAAGTTAATGCATGTGGTATTGGCTTTTCCATCATGTTAAGAGCGGTTCAATAACTACCATCTTGTCCAGGTATAGTTATCCTGTGGAGGCGAGGGGGGGGGTGTAATCATCCGCGGGGAGGGGAATTGATTGTCCAGGTGGTATAATTATGTCTGGGTACGACTACACGGACAATGCACGCATAACGAAGGATTCAATCAGCCGGTCAATATTGTGTAGTTACACTATTGATGGTTGTTTATTTCATATTTTCTTGCATGTTTGTGTGTATGGGAGGGGGGGGGGTTACTTTCCTAAGGGGTTAATTTTCCTAGGGGGAAATTGTCCAAGGGGTGAGTTCTCCTATGTGGGGTAATAAGTCGGGGGGGGGGGGGGGTAGGGGGCTGTCCAACAGGGAGTTGTCCAGATACGAGCCAGGGCAATTAGCTAACCGGTGCTTGTTTGTTTATTTTTTTGTGCGGGGTGGGGGGAGGAGAGCGCAAGGTAGAGGTGAATTGGTAATGAATCGTTCTTCGTAATATCCCGGTTGTAATTGTCTCAGGTGGGGGTGTCTTGGGGTTAATTGTCCTGTTCAGGTCCCTACCCATGGAGTAGTTGATCTGCAGGGTAATCCGTAATAAGCTTACCCGGGGGGGGGGGTTATAATTGTCCACGAGGTTCATGTGAAAAATCCCCTTTTGTAAATTGACCCAGGGTACTTCATGCCCGAGAAGTTCTCATTTAATATTTCAATTACCGAAATCATATATATTTACTTGATATACCTAAAATATATATAAATCAAAACGTCTAATTTTTTAATGACGAAACCATACACGTATTGAATTTCATGTTAACTTTTCCATTCTTTGTGTAATGCTTTCTTGGTAAATATGGTATAGGCTATGTGCAATATGTCATCTCCTCCATTTTTTTTCTTAATTATGGACTACGTACTTTGAGCTGTACTCACATTGTATTCGATTAAGTAGCTATGTTAAAGTATGTTAAAGTTCTCTTTTTATTTAGTATAGTTCATGGGTATATCTTTGCAATAAAACAGATATCCAATATCTATTCTTTATCATCATACTGAAAATGTATGATCAGTGGACTTCCTTGCTCTTTGTAGCTTGAACTGCACTTTGTAACAACATGATTTATTTCTCTATTTAATTAACGTAATAAGTTGTCTCTTATTTACGAGTGAGCATAGGCGTCGATCCTGGGGCCGGCAGGGGAGCGATCGCCCCATCAATGAAAATATGGGGGGGGGGGCGCAAACATATCGATTTTCAGTGGAGAAGGTGAGCCAATTCTTTCAGAAAAGCACGGGGATTCATTTTTGTTGTTACATATTCAATTGGCGTGATGGCCTATAGTGGTTAGAGTGTCCGCTTCACGTCCGGAAGGTCGCGGGTTCGAGCCCCGGCCAGGTCATACCAAAGAATTTTTAAAAATGGTACCTTCTGCTTTCTAGCCAGGCGCTCGGCATTCTAGAACAGAGAAGGGTAATGATAACATTTACGTTATGCAGGGCCCGCTGGTAGAGCAGTCTTTGTGACTGAAGTGGCTACCCTGGGTAAATAAGACGTTATATTATTTTTATTATCATTATTATCATTATTTTTATTATTATTATTATTAGTAGTAGTAGTAGTAGTAGTAGTAGTAGTAGTAGTAGTAGTAGTAGTAGTAGTAGTAGTAGTAGTAGTAGTAGTATAGTAGTAGTAGTATAGTAGTAGTAGTATAGTAGTAGTAGTAGTAGTAGTAGTAGTAGTAGTAGTAGTAGTAGTAGTAGTAGTAGTAGTAGTAAAACAACTAGCTAGAGAAAATGGGATTTTTTTCTTCAATGAAAAATGACAAAAATTAAAAGCTTAATGTGTGTACCAAGCCAATGGGAAGTTTTCCACTCTCTCATCACAAAAAAAAGTTGCTGCTTTGAAAGTCCTCCATAATAAGGATTAAGTAAATTTTAAGCATTGATACTCTTGAACGGTTCATCGAAATTTGCTCAAACTTTTATTCGAGAATTTTCCCGTGGGGGGGGGGGGGCACTGTCATTACAAGGTGGACACCATGCTCATACACGGACTTTCAATATGGACCTAAACCAGTGATTGAAGAGTTTATTTCCAAAAGGGGGTAGATCCACTTTTTGCCATTCTGAGAAAAAATAGGTTTTTTAAATTTACGTATAGTGCAATGTTTCTGCGTAAAACCAACTTAACACTAAAAAGTACCCCACAATACGAATGTAAAACCACACTTCGAAAAAATGAGTGAGTTTTCAATTATTTTAAATGTTTGGGTTCATGTTTTTATTTTTTTGGATCTACCTCCTTCTGGAAATAAACTAAATGGATGTACACCATTTTGAGGGTAAAAGTCAGTTATCTTTGTCATTTTTACAACTTTCAGGTTAAATTTCAACTTCTCATTTGTGTTATAGAGCTGCTAACATTATATGGATTTTGACCAAAAAATGAAATTTGGTAAAAAAATGGATGTACCCCCCATTGGAAACAAACTCCAGTTTATTTCCAAAAAGGGCTAGATCCAATACCATTCTAAGAAAAATGAGTTTATTGAATTAATCCATATTGCAAGGTTTCCGAGTGAAACCAACTTAACCAAACAAAGAACCCCGCAATGCGAATGTAAAACCACACCTACAAAAAATATGTGAGTTGTTATCTATTTTATTTAAATTTTCTTTATTTTTATGTGTTGGATCTATCCCCTTTTGGAAATAAACTAAAATGAATCTACCCCCTTTTTTAGAATAAAGTCATATTTATTGTCCGTTTTTTACCACTTTTTGGTGGAAATTTCAACTTCTCGTACAGTGTGTTATCTGATACAGCTACTAAAACTGTATAGATTATGTAAAAAAGTCACATTCGATGAAAAATGGATCTACCCCCTTTTGGAAACAAACGCTTCAATTATCCTTCGATTTCAGAATACCCTAAAGTATTTTGTCACGTTTCCCCACCTTTAACTAGTATTTTCAAATCAAGTCTGACCCAAGCTGTTGTAAAAGTATATCCTTTTTCCTGACTTTTACGATGTTGATAACCTTTTCACTGTACGCGAGTACATCGCCCGACAGTGAAAAACAGTCCCTCTTTTACGTGTTTTTTTTTAAATGTACGAGTATGATTATCCACCTTGTAATGACAGTGCCCCCTGCCCCCCCCCCCCACCTCTCCCGGGATAATTTTCTACCTTATTGTTCTGAGAATACACATCGATACCCGGGTTTCATTCAAGATTATTTACACCTTAGTTGTCTTTTTTTTTCGTCTGTCTGTGAAATTACCGTCTAAGGAATGGGAAGATTCTAAGAGAACCATCTTCGGGGCGCACTATGATGAGGGTCGTATCGTGAGTGACCTGTGTCGCCCCGTCGACTGGACCTGGCCTATCGTGATACGGCGGAGCATCAACAGGTTTCGAAATCTGGAACGGGAATCGGGTAAGCTGAAAGTCTCGGTTCCAGACCATGCGACCTAGAGTACTAGTACTCTCCCTCTCCGACTTTTTCTACCTTCATTCTGCCTCAGAAAACTAGTCTTAGTTCAAGACAGTTAACTGATGATAGTAGGCCTAATTTATAGGAAATGGGATAAGTTCTTGCGTCTGGAAGCCAGACTAGTAAGCTGAAGGCCCAGTACTCGGAGTAGGGAAGACAATGCACACCCTTAAAGGTTGCACTTTTGATTTGCATACCCTATACCCATTTTCACAAGACCCTTACATTTTAGCTTCAATGCCTTTTTTTAAGAGGAGGAGATGTGAATCTTTATACCGGTACTATGAATGAGTTTAGCTTATTTGCACCATAAGCTCTTGTTTTTTTTTGTTTTTTTTTGGGGGGGGGCGTTGCAAATCATGAACACAATCTTTAAATCGAAATTATATAGGGCTTGTACGTTAGGCAATTTAAAGGCAGAGTGTCTCTTTTGCACGCCTTAAAATCAACATAGTGTAAATACACTGGTATATAGAAGAAAATACAATCTGAGAACCTTCAGCGAAGTATAATAGGAAGTAGAAACTCGGTTTTACTTGGATAATCATAGCGACTATTAGACTCTGATATGAATTATTGTTCCAATCATAGAACATATACTAATCGGTCATTATTTTGCGCATTTTTCAAATTCAGGGTAATTACTGACATACATCAACATCCAATGGGCATCTTTTGCTATACTAAGGGGAGGGGTGCCTTTAAATAACACAATTATAAACATCACTTGGGCAGTTCGGGGGGGGGGGGGGTGGGGGTGTCACTCTCCACACGGCCTGCTACGTTAAGCGTCGAAAAGGGTCCCTCTTCCAGCCCCCGGGCGTAGTCGACGTCTTTTGGGAAAAAAAGGTTGCGTTTTCAGCACCATTCACAGGCAATCGCCACTTATATCAGTATTATAGCGTAGTATTTTCTCACATGTCACGCCATTAAGGGTTACTAATTTGTTTATGTAGATCACGACATTTAGGGGTACAACTTTGAGCAGATCTAATAACATCTCCTGTCTAGTCGAAATAAATATTTGTTAATTAGGAAAATTACTTCTGAATTATTGAGCCTCTTCTGGTCGAGTATTGTACAATTACATTTTTTAGATCGGAATTTTTCATTTTTTTCGGACTTGTGGATGATGGTCCCCCCCAGGTCATCAGCTTTTTCAGGAATTGTGGATAACCGCCCCCCCCCCCTTCCCGGTCATCAGCTTTTCCAGGACTTTACGTTTGTGGTTTGTGATGACCCCCCCCCCCCTACCATTTCAAAATGGATTTGCGGCACTGCTTCGATCGGTACGATATCAAATTAGTTGATTTCACTATTTACGCCACTTAGGGTATCAAAGTTAAATGAGGTCATGTATGACCAAAAGTTTGCCCGGGCGATCCTGTCACTGTTTTAAATAATAATTTAACCATGAAGTCACTGAAAGATAGGCAGATCACTTGTAAAAAATAAAATGATGCTTCAAGTCATGAAAAAAGCGGTTCAAACCAACACGAAGAGCACATTTTACATCATGTAAATTGAAAAATAAATACTTGTTTGTTCTGTCCGTTATATCTCTGTAAAGAATTCAGTTTTATAGTGAGATCGGATCTATTATCAAATCAACAAAGATAAAATTCCAGAAATACGGAAATTGTGTCGAGAAACGTGACGAAACTACTCTCCCCTGGCGATCTTTCGCAGCGGCTTTCCCGTACCTAGCGATCCGGACCGACATCGATGCGCATTTTCGAACCAAAAAATTCGGGTCTTATCAATCCCGAAATATATCTCCGCCAACAAAATCAAGTGTCCAAAAATGGCTGTGACATCATCGATGACGTAGTGTGTGAAATAAGAGAACAGAACTCTCGCGATGATGGTGGAGTATTCATGGAAGCTGTAACGCAAACCGGTCGCTGCATTTCAGCAAGCCGGGTTCTCCTGTGTGCTGGAGCCTTTACAAACTTTCAGCACCTCTTGCCACCGGGGAAGGAGGTTGATATCACCCCGGCAACTGAGATAGCTGTCTTGATCGAGATGTATGAGGGCGATGTTCGCCGGATGTCCAAAATGCCGCCTGTAATTTTCGAGTTCGAGGACGATGATCCGAGAAATAACTATATTTTGCCACCTGTTCAGTATCCGAATGGTAATGTTTTTCAAAAATGCTTCTTTCATGAAACATTTTCTGAATACCAGGTTTCCTTTATATCTAAATTGTAATATTTGTGTTGGTCATGTGTACAGTCCGATTAAAAAATGTTATAGTCAGAAATATTAATTTAAAATGTCAAAGCTCATGAAATGTAATATTTATTTTGGTGTCTTATCAAGGCAGAAATATTATTATTTTTTTTCGTTTAAGTCGGTTACATCTTTGTAGAGTTATGCCGAATTTATTGCATATTCGGAGAAATCTATTTTGTGTCACCGTTCTCACGGACGCAATCATTACTTAGGTTTCGAAAGAAAATTTGATACTAATAAATCATAATCCAATAACGCCTGTAAACAAAGAAATAGTGATTAAATATCACGAAGCATTTGGGATGAAAATCTAATCACGAAAAGACACAGACTGACGAATTATTAAATCACATTCAGAAATGACTTGGCCCATGTTGTAAATTGGGGGGGGGGGGGGGTAGGGTTGCAAAATTCCCGGGAATTTTCGGAGTGGAAAATTTCCATGGGAATATTCGGAAATTTTCCAGAAATATTGGGAATTTTCGGCAACTTTCGGAAACTTTGCAGATTTTCGTACATGAACATTTAATGTCAAAATCAAATTGATCATTCAACAGAAATATCATGATATCAAAATATTTATACTCTAACATGAAGAAAGGGAATGTAGCAATGTACAGTTAAACAGTGATTTTGGTTTGTTTATTTAGTTAAATCAAGAAAAAAAATGAACACTACACTCATAATTTGGCTTTGCTTGCAATATGTACATAATATCAGCTCAACAAGCCAAACTTCTGAAACACGCCAGCTTGATGCAATAGTGTAATCTAACACTTACATTTACTCAAACTTTGTGAATTAAGTAGAATTTTTCACTGTATGCATTGCACATATTTTACGGTACAATGTGGGATCAGGTAACCTAATTCAGACTACAATGTACACCTCATCCACGCATGTGTAATGTGTGTGTTCTCTCATTTGGGCTGATTTATCCTCATGAAATAACCATGCAAGCCAAAACAGAGGTAAAAGCTATTTTATTCATGTGAAGAAGTTCTATGCAACAGAGTACTGATGAAATTTTCCAAAAAAATTAAATATTTTTCCATTTAATATGATAACAATGACAATTCCCAGAATTCCCTGCCCATTGAAAATTTCCGAAACTTTCCATGGAAAGTTTCCAAAATTCCCGGAAAGTTTCCAACCCTTTGCAACCCTAGGGGGGTGGGTGGAAGTGAGGAATGTCGGGCGTTGTTCTGAGCGATTGTCTGTCAATTTTCATCTCTATATAGAAGCAGAAGTGATGAAGTCAAACTGGTTCGAAAATATATGGGCACAATGACCAAAACATAACTTAGTTCAACTGCAGCTTTCCTATTTATTACCGGTGTGATGGCCGAGTGGTTAGAGCGCCCGTCTCACAATCAGAAGGTCGCCGGTTCGAACCCCGGCCGGGTCACACCAAAGATTTATAAAAAAAAAAATGGTACCTTCTACTTTCTAGCCAGGCGCTCAGCATTCCAGAACAGAGAAGTGTAATGATAAGATTTCATGTTATGCAGGGTCCGCTGGGAGAACAGTCTATTTGACTGAAGTGGCTACCCTGAGTAAATAAAAAAATATGATCATAATGATTATTGTTTGGTAGAAACAAGTCAGCTGAAACGCGCTGCACTTGGACATATTTCCGAACCAGAGTAACGTTACACATTGGTATTTTTATATGTTTTTCCAACGACTTTCTGGCCTTTTTTAATTTAGGAAAATACTACATGAAGGTTGGTCATGGGTTCAGTTTAAATCGACCGCTTACATCATCTCAGGCCGTGTCATCATGGCATAGACGTGGGAACGACGTTCCGGCTGAAGATTTCAACTCTATCTATCTACGTGTTTATGATACAGTTACAGGTAACGGTCGTTGATATGACTCGGTGTATTATGCCACCCGACTTGTAGGTGTGGGACTATAGTGTCTGAATGAGCAATGTTCGTTTTTTTTCTGACACTTTTACCTCTGACATTTTACCCCTGACATTTTTACCTCTGACATTTTACCACTGACAATTTTACCTCGAACGATTTCTTTTTACCCCTGACATTTTTACCCCTGGCAATTTTACCTCTGACATTTTTACCCGACACTTTTTACCTTG
>JZLH01S0339011.1:0-14290 GCA_001188425.1 Eucidaris tribuloides
TATTGATTTCATTTATTGATTAATTTATTTATTCAGGTATTTATGTATTTATTTATTCATTTCATCAGGCACAGCGCAGCGCTACAATTATCGCAGGTTTTATCATTGACGAACGCACTTCATTTGCATAAAATCAAGAAGTGTGTACGGACCGATGCGAAAAAAGGTACTGGTAAACGAATTTCGAAGCTAAAATCTTCTTCGAATCACAAACTACTGATTCCAAATGTAAAGAAAGTTGGATTATGATAGATTTCTGATAAAAACATGTGCATGAACAGACTATTGGAGGATTTTAAAATGTGAAATTTTACGAAAGAAATTTACCTTCAAAACGGAAAAAGTAGCGCAAGAAACTATCGTAAAATTCACCCATTTAATCTGCCATTGTAGAAATGCGAATACCATGAACAAAAAGGAAATTCATCGTACCTACGTCGGCTGAAATGTCATTTTACAGCATTACCATCTGCCCCCATGTCAAACAATATCGTACCTCAATGTCCCTATGTCATCGATAAAAATTAAAACTAAGCGAAATGGAATCAGTCCCACTCATTACTTTTCGTGTATTTCCTCCCGGCTCGCCGTGGTAAGTATATTCTATGGAGGCCTGTGTGTGTGCAGTGCAAGGTGTTGTTTGCAGTGAATGCTGTGTGACAGTGTGACTGTATCATAGAGATACATGTATATCTCTGTGGACTGTATTATACAATTGATGCACTGCTTGCGAGTTTGTTAGCGCAGAGACAATGCACGAGGTTTAGTCAGTGCAAGTGATAACGCACGCGCCCGCAGGGCAAGTGCGTTATCGATCACACTGACTAAACTGAGTGCATTGTCTCTGCGCTAACAAACGAACAAAACTGTGCATCAATTGTTTTATAAGACGGGTCGGCAATGAATACAGCCTGAAAATATGCAACAAAAAATAGACTCTAACGTAGGCCTTACGTTACATCTGGATCTAGACCTATATAGGGTGTTAGGCCTGGTCCTAGTAATAGGACTAAGTAGGTTACTCGTTAGATGCCTTCGTTAACGTTACCGCGATACACGTCCTACACGCACGCAACCGCGTGCGAGCTGTCGCAGC
Source organism: Eucidaris tribuloides (assembly GCA_001188425.1). Classification (NCBI taxonomy): domain Eukaryota; kingdom Metazoa; phylum Echinodermata; class Echinoidea; order Cidaroida; family Cidaridae; genus Eucidaris; species Eucidaris tribuloides. Next base: position 1,097 of record JZLH01S0339011.1, read on the forward strand.
AAACGTTAACGTTACGACACATTAAAATTTAAAAAACGACCCATATTTTTGCTCACCATTTCCATGCTTTTGCTGACAGCACTATTGAATCACAATAATTCCTAGACAATACTTCAAACGAGTAGAGGCGAGCACTCGAGACCGTAAACTTGAACAAGTTCGAGTCTACCCTACAACTACGTACAAATTCGAGTACGGACTTTTTCAATTTGGCTGCCGATATATCGGCGCGACGAATATCGTCAGGTATCGATCATGTGTTATCAATTGGGCATGCACGTCAGGAGAATTAAATGCACGCTCCACGCCTGTCAATTGACCAATCACATTGCGTCATTCTTGAACCCGTCTTCTAAACTGTGCTAAACTCGCTCGACTCAAGTCGGTGCGCAAGCAAGGAAACAATCTGCGCATGCGTGCAGCCTGAATAACGGAGTTCGCTGGCCAAAATTTTCTATATCGAGTCACATAGAGAATACACGATTTCTCAAAATCTACTGGCTTGCCCCAGCTAAAACTTTCCCTATAGATGAATGGAACCTTCCTCAATATGGTAATGAAGTCAGTATGTGGCCTTGTGGCGGTCCGCCACTGTGTCAAACAAAAACAGACAGCTTGTTTTTGTAGAGTTGTAACATGTTTATATCTCAAGTTCTAATTCCTCAAATTTCATAATTTTGATATTGATATCAAGTTCATGGAAAACTTTATATAGCCTGGGAAGTTTCAGTTCATAACTTGCTGGCAAAACGACGCAATGCGAAGGTAAAGATTTTGACTCTTTCTGACCTCGTGTGCGGACCTCCGTAGAAGTTCGTTGTAAATTCAAAATAAACAGGGCGATAATGATATGCAAATTGGAGTGCTACGCTGTGCCTGTCATTGATTGATTGATTTATTAATTTATTTCATGTATTTATTTATTTATTTATTTATTTATTTATTTATTTATTTATTTATTTATTTATTTATTTATTTATTTATTTATTTATTTATTTATTCATTATCAAGCAAATATTTCGGCAGACCTAGTGAACCAGTTTTACAAAAAAAAAACACTGTACTGATAACACATGAAATGGTATAAAATAACAGTAAAAAGTTATGCTTATAATTAAGTACATCACATTACATAGTATTTTTTGTTTGTTTATATAATAGTCCTTATTGAAAAATATTATACAGATAGAAATTGAAGTTTTTAGTAAATTACAATTCTATAGAAGTAACACTTGAAAGAAAAGTATTTATGGAATAATTTTATCACAACTACATGCAGATGAACAATTTTGGAGAAATAAAAGTTACATGGCAAATATGTGAAAAGGTCAAAACTAAGGTAATAACCTTACTAAATGAGGTAAGAAACCAACAAACTCTCATGATGAAAGGGAATGTAACATTTGAATATAAAACGTTTATGGCATTCCTTTGAAACGAACATAAATGAAGTATAGAATAAGACATCGCATGCCATACCTGTGTTGTCATCTATGGCATGCAGTCGTGATCAATAAATGACAGCAATAATATATATTGGAATGCGGAGACATTACATCGAGAATATTTACCTTTCGATGTCAGAGGAAATAACTTAATTGCTTTATTGTTTGTTTTTACTTAATTCATAGCATTTTATATCAATTGCTGTATATCAGTTATCAAATCAATCACATTTCTGGCCAAATTTCAACCAGGAAATTCAATTAGCTGAGCAAATTCTGAGAAGACCTTTCCCCTAATTAAGGATCTACGAAGTCAGCATGCTAGGTAAAAGCCCAAGAATCAAGCACCTATTTAAATATTGACAATACCCCGACAGCAATCAAGCTACAGAAATATTCATACGTCTGAAAAATTTTTGACAGATGAAAAACAAACTTTGCATTTCAATTTAGATGATTCCTGTTGCACCGTCTCCGCTAAAAGTCGGGAGGTAATTAAAATAACATGACAGGAATACGTATTGGCAATGATTCAATATTAGTTTGCCATTTTACAAGGGGAGGCTTGCAGTCTGCATCCAGCTATGTTTGATATATTGCTTCTATTGTTGACAAAAAGACGTCGCCATTTGGGGCCATGGTAAACAAAAAGACCCCGAGTTGTAGTATACGGTCCTGGACCCCGCCAAATTGTGTATGCTAGAATTTTATGCTCAGAGAGGTTGGCTCCTAAGCTGGGAGTAGTATTAAAAAATAATTCATGTGAATCGGAGTATTATTCATATCAAGCAGATGTGTGTCATGTCAAGTCAATGTCAACCTTTCCCTCCCAAAAGTCTATCGATAATAAAAGAGTAAACAAAGAAATGATTAAAATGTCTTACACAAAGTTTTGACAAGAATTTTAAGTTGATAGTTGATTTATTTGTGTAGGAGACATTTTTATTGATTATAAATAAGAATAATTATAATGATGATGATGATGATGATGATGATGATGATGATGATGATGATGATGATGATGATGATGATGATGATGTTGATGAAGATGATGAAGATGATGATGTTGATGAAGATGAGGATGAGGATAATGACGATGAGGATGAGGATAATGATGATGGTGATGATGAGGAGGAGGAGGAAGAGGAGGAGGACGAGGATAATGAGGAGGAAGAGTTTAATGATAGTCATGATGATAATAACAATGATACTAGTAATAATATCATAATAGGAGGAAGGGAAGAAGGTGATTATGATAATGATGATGATGATGATGATGATGATGATGATGATGACGATGACAGTGATGATGAAAAAGAAGAAAACTACTGGTAATAACTATAAAGTTAAAAATGAGAATAAAAATACAAATTTCATCTCAAAACTTCTGATAATGATAGAGATTGGGGACCAGTCAGATCCAGTAAATCTCACACTGGATGTGGGGGTAGGGGGAGGGGGGGGGGCAAACAAACAGATCAGGTTATTTTTCAACTTATGGGAAATAAGGATTTTGGGAGCCAGTCGGTTAAATTGTAATGTAAAGCATGATAGAAGGAAGGTGTGTTTGATCTAAGGCAGGCTTAAATTAACGGACCATTACCGGTAGCAAGAATTGTACATTTGTAAGGTGAAAGTAAACAGGCAAATCAAGAAGGAAAGAAGAAAGTGCATTTCATTAAAAGCCATAACTTACGATTGTTTGTTCCCTTGCGTAAACATTTGAATCCCTAGATCCTAGTTGTGGTAATTACATGTCATGTCCGCAGGTGATTTACATGTAAACGATGAGTATTAATTAGCAGCTGGCATGATCTTATCCCATCCCCGGCTATTTAAATTTTGTCTCGATGACTGCTTGTTTGCATAGTTGCAGACATTTCGTTCAGCAACTTATGAATCATGATAGCCTTGACAACATTGTATGTTGAGTTTATGAGTCTGTTGTCTCTACTATACAATAACATGTTGATGTTCTTATGTCTCCTATTTGATGAATCATTAATGTACTGTATACAATCATATATGTTACTCTTAATGTGTTCAGCATTTCTTTGACCAAGGCTCCACACTAACTATTCTTCCGACTTGCCCTATGGGCAAGAGAAATTATCACTTTCTGATTTTTACTTGCCGGAATGAAAAATTAAATTGCTCGAAAATATGAAAAATTAAGATTTATTTCCCCTGATTTTAACCAATAAGGCCTTTTTACAGCAAAAGGTGTGATTTATGAATTTAAACCATCATAAAATGAATTACATTGAACAAAATAATGGTGAAATTTAGTACTGAACAGTAAGTAAAATTCAACATTTTGAGTTTTTACTTGCCCGACATGAAATTTTACTTGCCCCGGGCAGGCAGGCAAGTGCTAGTGTCGAGCCCTGCTTTAAGCTTACTTTTTTTTTAAACTGTGGTCATTGTTAGCCTGTGGCTTTAACTCTTTGTGTGCGGGACCGTGAAACCCCTGCGTGCGGACTTTTTTTTCAAGAGCGCTCAGTTATGGGAAAGGAAATTGAATGACTGGCTTCAACTAGCTATTACTTTTCACAACATCGTTTTTAGGAAAAAATGTTGTGCAGCAAAGTTGAAGTACATTTTGCAGACCTTACATAAAGGCTATTTGGAAATATACACATGGATTTTGTAAAGTAATGCCTAATTGCAACCAATAAACATGAAGTTCTATGTGTCCTGCTTGATAATATACGACTCCATTCAAATAATACAGGAGGGGGTAAACCACAAGCTGCATATAGAAACCTGATTTGTCACAACTTAGAGATGAGTCACCAAAGGTCAATGAATAGAGATAATGAAGAGATTATCAGTGAAAAGCGCATCTTATTGTAATTGACTTTGAGAGTCCTTTTCAAAATTCACTTCTGTCTAATCCAGCATTCTTTTGTATTACGGGGCCTTGATTGTATTTATTTATCTTTATGGTTCTTTTAGAATCTTACATAATACCCCGTACTTGAGGAATGTAAACAATACAAAGCAAATACCGCTACCATCGGGAAAATTAGTATAAATCGGGTGAATATAATTATTTCTACATTTGAGCGTGAAATGCGAATCCCGCACGCTGCCGGGAGAGCATGAGTGCGAACTACGCATGTAAAGAGTTAAGGGGTACAATTTGTGACACAAAATTGCACCAGCAACACATCAAGAATTACACAGAGAACAATGCATGACTTTTGTTGTGAGAAAATAAAGTAGCGTGCAAAGAGTTAAAACTTTAATATTAACAGTTGTCAGATACATGCATCTTGCACATGATGCAAAGGGAAAAATAATCAATTCCATACCAGAACAGGGGATCACAATGATATAGCGTCCATAATACTCATAATTGCATCATCAATATTCGATTACCCTGGTGTAAAATACTGTACGCCACACATTTGAGTCCAGTTAAGCCCAGGTTTATACATCAACTTATTGCTTGATACCACGGGGCATTGGTCAATTTGAATTATATTCTCGTCTAATCCCGCTAACTCAATTACTGATTGGCTAGAGTCCAAGCTCAGCTGAACGGCTTTATACCAAGGAAAAAAATAACTACTTTGTGTCAAGAATATTTTCCTAGGCACTCTGACGATCCAGGCAGTGTGTGGATGAAAAATATATATATCGTACTTGGCTCTATCCCATAATGCCTCAGGCCATGTAACACATGATATTTGTTAATCACCGATCCACAGAGAGAGCAAGAGAGAGGGGAAGAGAGCGAGAGAGAAATGCTGGCATGCTTGCGACTACATCCGACAGGGATCGGTGTGGAGATCTTGTTTGTATGGCTCGTGGGAAATTGGTTGATGTTGTAATGATGTGGTGGTATAGTGGTGGTGGTGGGGAGGAGGAGGAGGAAAAAGGAGGAGGAGGAGGAGGATGATGAGGAGGAGCAGGAGCAGCAGCAGGAGGATGGTGATGATGATATTAATGATGATGATGAAGAGGAGGATGGCGATGATGAGGAGGAGCAGGAGGATGGTGATGATGATGATGATAATCATGATGCTTATGATGAGGAGGAGGAGGATGAGATTTGTATGAAAGTGAAATTTGTTTAAATACAGAATCTGTAGAGAATTTTGAGGCAGTGTAATTTATAACTCAATGGCGAACAGTGTAGTAAACAAACTTACGATCAATCCTAACTCTTTATAATACAATGGCTGTAGGGTAGTCCTTTAGAATGTCACTTCTGAGAAGATATCTCTGGACTGTATGATCAAGTATGAAGGTGTGTAGCAAATACATAATCTGGATGTCTCTCATATATAAAGTGACCACATAGCTTGGAGGTAGTTAGGCTTGGATGTCTGGGGTGCGATATTCATGAGATACAGGTCCTGGCTATTCTCACTGGATGTAGACGATGCATCATCTTGTCATCCTGGATGGTGATGTGTTCCCGTCTCTGATGATAATGATGATGATGATGATCGCCATGGTTACCTCACTGGTCATCAGGGATGATGTATTTCCATGTAAGCCACGAGTTATGACACTGCATCATTGTCAGACAATCTCTACAAATTTAACTCTTGACGTGCCAAAGTTGCAGATCTGCACCAATACACATAAATGCCGTAGAGGTTTAAATCCTGTGGCACGTTAAGAGCTAACTCAATTCAATTCAATTCAATACATTTATTTAAAAAAATCAACCAGTTTAGAATAAATACAGGTGATAAAAATTGTAAGAATTGCTATAAAGTCACAAACTTGGAGTAGGCAACCCCTGTACAAAGAAACAAAAGTATATTTATAATGAAATAATAATTATAATCATAATAAGTACATTACAATTAAAAATATAATAATAATGGAATTTACACACAAGGAAAGCTAACAGTACCAATTGACATAAATATAATGTCAGTTGGTAATTCTTGACTTACCACTGGTACAATTTTGTACCGCAAATTGTACCTTTTTAATAAGTGCTGTAGAGAATAGATAAGATTAAATTAAATTTTTTGTCCATCAGGATTAATTTTTATACTCACATTTGACGTATACATATAACAGTTGCATGGACACAAAACATATCATGTGATATAAAAAAGAAACATGTAATTTGATTATTAATTTTCAAGCATTGTTGGCAAAATGAACAGAGTAAAATAGGAATATGCTGTATTCACAAATGTTTAAAGCTTTTGTCCATTGTTTTCCCATTTTATGGAAATGTGATCAATTGTCAAATATTTAGAAAGAAATGTGATACTACGATTTAGTAACAGCTGTTACTCTTCTATGTAAAAGGGAAATAATAAATTGTATTCCATTCGTATATGTCATACTACCCACAAAAAAATTGGTGAGGCAAAATTGTAGCAACACGAAATGGGTTTTAAAGCATTAATACTAGTACTGAACATATAATTTTCACACCATCATTCCAAATCAAATTCCATTTCTTTGTAGTTTAACTTTACATGTATGTTAGATATTAAAGTGTATTTTAAATTTACGTGCAGTTTTGAGTAGATACATGTATACTAGATTTCAGTGCTCATACAGTGTACATCACTTTTGTTCAAACATCGTGACTTTAAAAATGAAACTGTGATACATACCAAACAGGGCAGGAAATAAAATTTATATTTTTAGGGACTACTTTGAAACCTGATTTAGTGATGCCAGTATGTTATATATTGAACCCTATGACGATAATTGAGGACCATTTTGTGATTTTAGGGGGCTACTTTGTTAATTTTGGGGGCTAAATTGCCCTCAGCCAGTGTATTTCATGTGCTGATACCAAAGGCATGATGTGACAGCGATAATTCAGCACTTTTGCTCATACTATGTGTATGATGTCATGAGTTGGAATCTGGAATCATGAAATGTTCCCCAAATGAATTGTAAATTCTGAGACATTCCAAACTCTATTTGGGGTATCTACTGCTGTCTCTCTGAGGTTCTGAACTACTGATCTTTAGTCCAACATCTGTTATTTCGTCATTCAGAAGTGACATTGATGTGGTTGCAGGGAACATGTTTTATGTACGTGACTGCATCCCTTTTCACTCATAAAGTTATGATTTATTCAAGATTGGATTACATTCGTCAAGTGGAGTCGCATGCATGGCATGCCAAGACAGTTTCACTTCCACTACATTGCCAGTCTTCTCTTTGTTTGTAGTTATGTGTCTTTTGTGCATTAAATTTATACTGAAGCACTCTGTTTTTATTTTGTTATTTTACAGTTTCATGAAAGTGATTCCGTATTAAAAATATTGGTTGTTTTTGCAAAATATTTCAATCTTCTGTCCAGGCTTGATTGATTTAAATCAAGAGATTTGAATCAATGATCAAAAGTAAAACATAAAACAAGACTTGAAAAATTAGTCATTTTACAAAAACTGTGGAAAAATCAACATTTTATATTTTCTAATTTTCACTTCACTCACACTTTCCCCTTTCCCTCCCCTCCTTTCCTCTCCCCTTCTCTTTTCTCCTCTTCTTCTCTTTCCCCTCATCTACCCTGCCCCTCTTCCCTCTCTCGCCCTTCCCTTCCCCCTCCTCCACCCCACACCCTCCCTGTGAGAGAGATTTAAATCAATGTTTTAAAGTGAAAGAAATATGAGAAATTAGTCATTTAACAAAATCGGTAAAAATCAAGATGTTACATTTTCTGATTTTTCTCCCCATCCCCTTCTCTCCCCCTTCAATCCCCTTAACCCCCCTCTTACTTCCCCCTCCCCCTCTTCTTCCCCTCCCCTTCCCTTCCCTATTCTTCCCCCCTCCCCTCCCCTCCCCTCCCCTTCCCTTCCCTGTGCTCCCTGCACCCTGTAGTTACACTACTGCTTTGACTTTATTCTGTTATAAAAACAGACTTTCACACTGTTGGACCTTTGGCCCATTCGTAAGTCCCGGTTTCCTTGTATGGTATCCCTGATACCCTTCCATAACTGACCCTACCCTGCCCCCCCCCACCCCCACCCCCAAACTAGTGCTTTTATCAATTGTGTTCGGAAATTGTTAGCAAAATGTAACGTGAGGATTTTGTAATGTAAGTTATTTAAGGTGTTCATGTTGGAGATGATAAGCTTATTGTTGGCATTTTGATAACCTCAAGCGTAAACAACCTTGGTCCAAATTTGTACCCCTCCTCAATGTGTAATGTTCTAAACCCCTCCCCTGATGCACGAGTATTTGTCATCATTATCTCCTCTTTCACATTATTGATAATGGTTAGCATCATCAGCTGTAGTGGTAGAAGCACAGGTGGTAGTATTTTTAATGGTGTTGTAATCATTATCGTTAGAGTAATCATAACAAACAACATGACATGTTGGCATTTGTCCATTTCGTTTTCTTCAGCGACTCAACGTATTCAGTCAATGTGTTGGGAAGACTGTGTCGTCGTAGAAATGATAGATATGAAAAAAAGCCAGAACATTAAAAACGTGTGCTAAACTTTTTACAAAAGGTTGGGGGAAAACCCTCCATTTCAGATTGAATTAAAGCATGAGTGTGTAGACATTAGAGTTGACAGGTTTTCTCTCACAAATAATCACAGAACGTGTGAAGCCTGAGAACATTGCTGTGCATTAGGACATCTCAAACCTGGTCTTTCATGTCAGGAGGGTCCGTCAGGGGGCAGTTCCCCTCCCTTAGATATTCTTTACCCCAGTACACCTCATGCCTACAGATTAGTATTTTACTTCATCTATACTGGTGAAACTGCTTTTGGACTATGAATCTCAAGTGTAATTTTTTTCTGTATAGTTTATAAAATGTCATAATTATCATTACTAACAAAAACTGTGCCCTAAAAGAGGCAAAGGTATTTGTAGGTAATAACCTTACTTTGAGTTAAATTTAAAGTTTATCGTATTTAGATGGATTTTGACATGTTATAAAATGTCATAATTGTTATTACTAATGAAAACTGTGCCCTAAAAGGGACATAATTATTTGTAGGTAATAACCTTACTTTAATTAATTTAAAGGTTATCATATTTTTGGGGCTCCTGTGGAATCCAGTCATCTGTAAGTGTGCAATGTAGCGGGCTTCAAGATTAACAACAATGGACACGATTTGAATTGACTACAACACACAGTTTGCATGGACCCCAGGCCAAGATATCTCATTTTTAGTCTCCAATGGGTTAACATTTGTTTACATTATGCAACATACAAGACTTAGGAAGTGTCATATATGCCATTATATTCCACATACTAAGAATCTTGCTATAGGATTGGCCAAGAGTTGATCACATAAAGCGTAGTTTTCCCCATCAGATCACGCGAGAAGAAAAGTTAGTTACACTCGGTAGATTATAGTAAATTGATAGTCCGAGTGTAATGGACTTTTATTTCACGCGTACTCAAAATATTGATAATTGACGCGTTAGGACTGTGTGTACTAAAGAGATCAGCGAAACACAAAAATACTAACACCATCGCGTCGGCGCATATTTTGTGAGCGCAATACGTAACATGCATGTACACTAACACACACGCACGCGCATCGAACGTCCCTGGGGGTGCGCACCCAGGAGTTGGTCGGGCGCGTATTCCATATTCGGGCCAAAACTAATGTCTTTTTCAGACAAATGTACATATTTGTTGTTTCTTTAATTAAATAGTTTCTGATGCAGAATATAAAGTAAAAAATCACCTTTTGGTTTCAGGCGATGAGACGATCTATCACTTCCTCGGCGATCTGAATGTATACGCTTCTTTCCTCAGCTTCGCTTCGGAAAGATAGCTACATCCAGATCACCTCGGAAGTAATAGATCGTCCCACCACCTTCACCAATGGTAATTACATGTATTTGCCTAATATTGTCGGTTTTCCGGCAGAAGGGCCCTAGCATATGTTCCCAGCAGAAGGCCTTAACAGAAATTGTTCTTTAATTTGGGAAATAGTGCCATATTTGATATTTGCACTAAACGGAAACGGACTGACAGAAGGATCTAAAAACATCACATTACTTTGATTTCATGTGAAAAAGGCAATGGTTTTCAAGTTAGAGACAATTTAGTGTTGAGGCCCTTCTTCCGGACAACCAATAATATAAATGTACATGCCAATATCAAGGTATACTTGACAATATTTTTCTTCAAGTTAGCACACTGTACTTTACTCTGACCAATAAAGGTAACTCACTTGATATCCCACGCCCTCCTCCCTTCTTCCCCCCATGATAAACTCCTATATACACCCCTTCCTTCCACATTCTTCCTGCATTCCTGTGGCATTGTACATTATCCCGAATTAAGTCAATATCGGGCACGGGTCCTGCACTTTCAGCAAAAGCCATCACCTGACACCCATCATACATCCTGCTCCCTCCCCGTCGTCACTGCTCGTTATTTATCGTCACCCCCATCAATTGCCGTGGTCCCATCTGAAACCGAAAATGTTAGTCGCTAATTATAGGTGGGCTGGAGGCGCTGTTCAGGCACCTCGGACCGTTAATGAGAAAGCTTTCAGTCGTGCTGACGGGTAAACAGAAGGAACCAAATAACGGAGAGCATCCATACTCGTTTTGTCTACATGTCTTGGCATGATTTGTATCGCGAAAGGATTGTTTTTAAGTAGGTCAAGTCATGTATGATTTATGATCCTTAAATGATAAGGAATGGGCAATAAATATAAAGATCTATCCCTTAAAACACATAACCTCGTTATAAAGCAGAGGTGAAACTTAATTTCATATAGTATGGTAAGTTTGCTTTTGATTTTTTTTACGGGTATTCACATGAATACAGAAAATAATAGAAATGATGGCTATCTAACACCTGTATGCCAATTCACTAATTTTATTTCTCTTCAACAGGCCATGATAAAACTGATAAACATGTTTTTGGGGTGAGGTTTGTTTATTTCTAACCCTTCCCTGTCTCCGCAACTGCTGAAGTAATAAGCCACTGTGTTTGTTTAAGTGATACTCTTTCTCAAAATATATAGTTCATCATATGGCCGGCAGAAAGGCCTTAACACCAAATTGCCTCTAACTTGAAAACCTTTGATTTTTTTCCGCATGAAATCAAAATAATGTGAAATTTTTGGATCCTTCTGTTAGTCTGTTAAGTGTAAATATCAAATAAGGCAATATATCTCAAATTAGAGAAAATTAATTGTTAAGACCCTTCTGTCAGGAATAATGGTTGGGCCCTTCTGCAGGGTTCACAACAAATTGCAAGAAGTTGTGACACATACGTGCCACAGGGTTTGTTTTGTTTTGTTTTTTTAATGGAATTTCATGAGACTTCTTGGTACTAAACACCAGAACATGAGTTAGTCTTGGTATTGCCATGGAAACCATGTCCTGTCTTTGAGTATAGGCCTTCCGCTGCTATTGCCATAAGTTTTGAATCAAACTTCTTCCAAAGCTGTGAAAGAATTCCAATGAAATTTCATACATTTTGCATTCTGGTTCATGGATTATGACATTCTTTAATTAATTTTTTTTTTCATTTTTTTGGTGGTGATGGTCTTGTTTTCAAAGCCCAACTGTGTACACCATATGTCATCTTTGTCAGCCATTGCTCTATTTTTCTCTCCAAAAAGCACTTAGTTTGGAGTAAATTTGTGACATCTTCTTTAACTCTTAACGTGCCAAAGTTGCAGATCTGCACCAAATAAGAGACATAGAGGTTCAAATCCTCTGGCACGTTAAATAGTTAAAATGAGACCAAAATTACAAATGCTGGTTAAATTGACATTAGATGTGAAATACACATCGTTGTGTAATCTTCTCTTGACCAATATTTCATTGTGACACTTCTGAAAACGTACTGATATAATGAAATTTGTCCAACAAGAAGCTGAATTGGGAATGGTGTTGAAGATGTCAAGAAGTAAGATCTCGTTGGGTGGCATTTTCCATGATTTTCCCGTACAAATGGTTTTACCAATGCAAACACCTCATCAAAATGGTCCATGAATATGTTGCTTGTAAGTGAAGTTAATGCAAGACTCTTCTGGGTACAATTAAAGCAACAAGCTATCAATGTATTGGACTCAACAACTTGTTGGTTGTCAGCAGAAGGGCCCTAGCTTATGTTCCCGGCAGAAGGGCATTAACAGTAAATTTTCTCTAATTTTAGAAATATCGCCTTATTTGATATTTGCACTTAACATACTGATAGAAGTATGTGAAAATATCACACTACTTTGATTTCATGCAAAAAGAGCCAATGGTTTTCAAGTTAGAGACAATTAAGTATTAAGGACCTTCTACTGAGAACATATGCTATGGCCCTTCTGCCGGACAACCGACGAGCTGTTGTATACCCAGTGTAGGACTGAGCTCAAAATATGATACTGGTAAATATAAATATGATACTGGTAAATATTTTGACAGAATCATGTAATGATTTGGATCAAAAGAAAAATTACTTTCACATCCACAAACCTGTTTTGGCAGCTGATGATTACCTCAGTTAGAAACTAGAACAAACATAATGCCAAGAGTAGTTGTAAACAAACTTTTAGACAAGACACAGAACTTTGGCTAAATTTGGAGAGAAAAAAAATATCCCATTAGTATGTCCAACCCTCATTAAGACCAGGCCATTTATTTTACTTTGGATAATGATGCTAGTTTGCTGATGGTTTCCTTGGCAACGGCATCCCCACCAAACTCTTAACCACTGAAGAATAATACTGACGGCAGTGTTACAAACATTTACGTCCTGCCAGGCAAAGAAATAAACATTTGGTGCGTAAATATTTACATATGTCTCATGACATCATCAGTCATCC
>JZLH01S0339011.1:22359-34721 GCA_001188425.1 Eucidaris tribuloides
TTCCAATGAATTTCATACATTGGGTGATTCTGGTTCATGGATTGAGACATTCTTTATTAATTTTTTTTTTCTCATTTTTTGGTGGTGATGGTCCATTTAGTTTTCAAAGCCCAACTGGTACACATATGTCATCTTTGTCAGCCATTGCTCTATTTTCTCTCAAAAAGCCACTTAGTTTGGGAGTAAATTTTGGACATTCTTCTTAACTCTTAACGTGGCCAAGTTTGTGCAGATCTGCCACGCAAATAAGAGACAAGAGGTTCAAATCCTCTGGCACGTTAAATAGTTAAAATGAGACCAAAATTACAATGCTGCGGTTAATATTGAGCATTAGATGTGAACTACACATCGTTGTGTAGATCGTTCTCTTGACAATATTTCCATTGTACACTTCTGAAAACGTACTGATATAATGAAATTTGTCTCAAAAAGAAGCTTGAATTGGGATGTGATTGAAGATGTCAAGAAAGTAAGATCTCGTTGGGTGGCATTTTCCATGATTTCCGTACAAATGGTTTACCATAATGCAAAACACGCTGCAATCCAAATGCGTCCATGAATATGTTGCTGTAAGTGAAGTTAATGCAAGACTCTTCTGGGTACAATTAACAGCCAAAAGCTATCAATGTATATGGACTCAACAACTTGTTGAGTTGTCACAGAACGGCCCTAGGCTTATGTTCCCGGCAGAAGCGGCATTAACATAAATTTTCTCTAATTTTAGAAATATCGCCTTATTTGATATTTGCACTTACATACTGATAGAAGTATGTAAAATATCACACACTACTTTGATTTCATGCAAAAAGACAATGGGGGGCTTTCACTGGGGGGGGGGGGGGGGGGGGGCTATGTCGATGGGGGGGGGCGGGGTTTCAAAGTTAGAGACAATTAAGTATAAGGACGCTTCCTACTGAGAACATATGCTCATGGCCCTTCTGCCGGACACCGACGAGCTGTTGTATACCCAGTGTAGGACTGAGCCTCAAATAACTGATATACTGGTAAATATAAATATGATACTGGTAAATATTTTGACAGATCATGTAATGATTTGGATCAAGAAGAAAAATTACTTTCACATCCACAAACCTGTTTGGCAGCTGATGATTACCTCAGTTAGAAACTAGAACAAAACATAATGCAAGAGTAGTGTAAACACTTTTAGACAAGACACAGAAACTTGGCGTAAAATTTGTGAGAGAAAAAAAATATCCCATTAGTAATGCTCCAACCTCTTAAGACCAGGCGCCATTTTGTTACTTTGGATAGATGTTGCTAGTTTTGCTGATGGTTTCCTTGGCAACGGGCATCCGCCACCAAATACTCTTAACCACTGAAGAATAATACTGACGGCAGTTGCTTACAAACATTTACGCGTCCTGCCAGGCAAAGAATAAACATTTGTGTGCGTAATATTTACATATGTCTGCATGACAATCACTCAGTTCATTCCTAATAAATAACTATATGCCCCTGATAGCTGAAAATGCAGACTTTCTCGACACGAATCCAGACTGAGATTTTCTCCTCAGCACAGTAGATCTCCTATTACATTTCTTTTATAAACAAGGACAAAATGTTTGATTTTTGAAGAACGATTTATGAATATCTTGTTCTATGCTGGATTTTTGCCAGTAAAGGTCAAATGACAATGATTGGGGGTAGTCTCTCAAACGTTGGGTGGAAGAAATATTCTACAATGAAGTAAACTTTGCAAGGATTCTGCTGTTTGACTGCTTTGAAGTACGTTCGAACCGATAACCGGCTACATTGGGACGCAGCACCCATCCGATAATGATAAGTTGGCCGATTAAGAGAGATAATGTACAAACACAGTATAATGGGGGAGTGTACACATGCCGTAAGTTGTTATATTAAACAAACCAAAGACATCACAAATTGCAACAGACCTCGCCACATGTGAACTATATTTACTGTCCCTGAAACCACAGTTCTGTGTACCTCTGATAAAGGTGTATCAATTACACGTAATGACGATAAGCCATTGTCGGTATAAGCAGAGATCTCCGTATAATCGATGGCCCTATAATCGAGGCCGAACTGTAACTTTCAATCAGTATGCCTTGTGACAAACAAATGTCTTGTGTAGAGTTCTTATGGGATCATATTTCTATCGGGGCTCGAGAAATTAAAATACTAATATGTTCATGCTGGCAAACAAATTAGAGACAAATCATTCTAGCTGGAAGTCTACTCCAGCTGGTGTGTAGTTGGTATATGTTCCCCCCCCTCCACACACACACACAATGTACATGTGTGCATAAGTATGTGATTGTGTTTTGGGTAGTAATTTGGGGGCAGGTAACCCCCCCCCCCCCCTCCCCGGTCATCAGCTTTCTCAGGACTTCCGTATGACAACGCCCCCCCCCCAGGTCAACAGCTTTTTCGGGACTTGTGCTTGTGCATCACATTCCCCCTCCCGCATCCGGTCATCAGTTTTTGCACTAATTCCGGATCATGTCCGCCCCCCCCTTTAAACGGAAAGTCCACCCTCATGTCAAGTTGATTCTAATAAAAGCAGAAAAATGAGGAAACATATTACAAAAATTTAAACAAAAATAAAACTTTAAAAATTCATAACTCTCTTATTCTTTGATGGATTTTCACCAAACATTCATTAAAAGGCTTCTGTCATTTTTCTGCCTTTGATTAAATCAACTTGATGGCAGGGTGGACTTACCCTTTAACGTGTCGGAACAACTTTATGCCATAAATTTTACCCCTTGAATATATATGCCATGATATATAAAGAATATCAGTAATGCAATTTGTTCTTCATTCTTATATAGCAGAGAGATAGGCCTGACCAAATAATCATGAAATTGAATGTGTATCTTGCATATTGTCTTGCAATATCTGAGATTTTCATGCTCACAGATTTTGTATGAATTGATGAAATGTGGAAACTTATTGTTATAATATTCTTCATGAAATTCATTCAAAACTTTGGAAATCTTAACAATAAACATTTTGTTGTTAGAAAGAGTAGATTCGTGTATCTGCAATGGGATTGGGGGGGGCGGGTTTCTCATCCACGGAATAAAGCTATAGTATTTGTAACAAGGGTGGGATGGGGCATACAGACTGACACTAAACTCTCCTGAATGGATATAGTGACCTTGCCGCATGAAAAGAGATTTTAATGAAGGATCAAGCGAGATATATCAAATTTACACACACACACATAAAAAAGAAAGACAGCCTAGCATACGTTCAGGAATGCATAGTCGCCTCACTTCATCTGTAATTAATGGAAGTGCATTGTGCATGCAAATGTTTAGCAGAACGTAGGAGCGTGACGGACACTCAAAGGATTCTACAATGTAATCTATACCTCTGATGTAATTGCATTCTTCAAATTAATTTCCAATGAAATAATCTCTTGATCATAGTTGTTAGTTGCCAATCAATCTGGTGTCGTAGATCAAATATTCATAACTGTTTTCTTTTCTGATGGATAAATCAGATGTCATGCTCTGAACGCATATAGAGTTTGGACCCATGGAGAAATTAAAAATACATAATCGCAATTGGGTTTACCTCGAATTTTCTTACCGCATGACGTTCTTTACCGTGTAATTTCTTGTTCATTATCTATTCATGTGTCCTTTGTTTCATCTCTGTTTTGTCATTGACTGCAGGTCTGGTGTATACGAAATGGACTGAGGGAGTTTGAAAGCTCTTCATCAACCGTTTCGTGTGATATCAATAAAGGTCATCTGTGTTGAAAGGGTTAAAGGGATTGTTCAACACTGTTTCTAGTGAAATAAATCGACAAGATGCGTGACCGTACATGTGTCCGTGTGTACTAAAGCTTCAAACAATTGTAATTCTTGCATTAAGTGTCTGTAAGAAAAGGGAAATTTATGATGGTCCATCAGTGGTTAAGGTGTTAACGGCAATATGTAAAAATGTTCCATAAGGAAAAAATCTAAAATGGCATGGCCATTACATACCTCTATGACGCTGAATATTTCAGCAGGTGATTTTATTTTCACACCTTTTGCAACTTTCCACGCCCAAAATTTCCACTTCCTGACATTCCTGTACAATGTGAATGCAATTCAATAAAACTGCAGAAAATAATCTTTCGCGATTACCTGTCCTGAAGCAAAATCGTGAAAATAAACACACAAAAAAAGTAACTACCCCCTTTTTCATAAATACGATAACTTTAAAATGAACTGTGTTGAGCACAAATAATTTTGGCAAGATGTTTCTGCACTAAATGACTAAATTCTGTGAGAAATGTGGTTGATCCGTCAAGTCATGCATGAGTGAGCACATATTAAAGGCAAAAGTCACTTTTCAAAAAGTCACAGGGTCCATTTGGGGGGTTTTTTGATGCAGGATTTTGAACATTCTGTTTTCTGGTGAATGATTAATCGCTATTTATGTTAATCATCTATCGTTTGATCCTCTCATACCTCCTTCGGCACTTTTTGCATATTTTACGCTTCGGTGAGCGCAATTTAAAATTTCCACCTTTTCTCGGTTTTAAAATTGTAAAATCATTAAGTTTCTGCAAAAAATTAAATCCGAATTTTTTCAGCAAAATGCTATCTTTATGGGTTGTACAAACATAAGAGGTTGTAACCAGTGACATGGTTGAGTTAGCACACTTTTATAAATAAAGGAAAAAATGTCATTATTACCATTATTTTGGCATAAGAGATGACTCATGTGACTTTTGAAAAGTTGCATTTTCACCTTTAATGGCTGCTCATTCATGCATGACCCAACAGACCAATCACGTTGTTCGACACAGAAGTTAGTCAATGGAGTGTAGGAACACTCTTGCCTACCATTTTGCACAAACTTGTTTTGTTAAAAAGTTATGGTATGTTGAAAAGGGGGTAGTTACTTTTTTGTTGTGTTATATGTACCCAAAATATCAGTATGGCGTATACAGTGATCACTGTTGATTTCCAGTATACTGTAAGCCCTAAATAATTGTAATTCTTGCGTTTAAGTCTGTAAGAAAGGGAAACTTATAATGGTCATTAGCAGTTAAAGTGTAAAAGCATATGTATCATGTTCTCAGCGGAAAAAAAAAATCTAAGATGAGTGGCTTTACAAAAGTGTTAGCAAAAGTGAAATCCACTTGTGTCCATGTTTATCATGTTTCGTTCCCATTAATGTCAGCATGGTGATTTTAAAGATACCGTGGTAGTTATTTATTTTCATGTGTACATGCCTTTTAAATTTTAACCTTGGGCTTGGTGTGCTAAAGATATCAAATTAACAACTGTGCAAACATTAAACATAGTCTATTGTTGACATGTAACAGATTATGACCTACCTTTGGGCTAAGCTGCAAAATAAGAATATATTTTTAATATTGTATTTTTCTTAGATAATGAATTAGTGCCACATATGTGACCCGTGACCACAATAGCCTGATAAAGTTGCATAACTGAATGGTAAAGAAAGTGCCAAATATCATATATATATATAAGTATGAAAGTGAAGTGTCCTCAAAATTCAAATGTTTATGACCTTCACATGTTGGCAAAGTTTGAATATTTACATGTTTCACCCAAAGTATTTTTCTTTATATGTTTTTGTTTCTTGAGATGTGCAAAGTTCAGGGTATCGTGGTGACAGGCTCACATATGTAGCCATTCAATGATGTACATTTGTCGTGTAGATATATGGCCATATGTTGAAAGATATATACACGTCAGTGCGCTTCTCAGGATTTTGTCCACGATTTGCACACCCGAATTGAACTTCCTGACCAAAAAGCTAAAACATTTCTAATGTAAAGATCACATAAATTTTATCCTCTCACCAAAGCCATGTGGCTGAAAAGTCGCGTTCAAGAAGAAGGCGCTGATAATTCAACTGAATTTGAAGTTTATGCAGCCGTTTAAATTAGACTTCCAGACTTGATTTGTGTACCAGTAGTAAAAATCTAAATACCTGTTGATCTAAGCTTACAAGATCAATATCTCTTACCAGTGCAGTTTGATGATTGTCAAGCAATCTTTGCAACAGCTGGGTTCTACCAAATTCAAAATGAGTAGGTGAAAGCCTATATCGTGTGTCTAGGACCTAGACTACCATTACAAAATACAACTGCGCAATGGCCCAATGTCAAATGATTAATTGTTTATATTTTTAAAAACTTGAATCCACTGCCTCCGAGATCTGAAAATCCATAGAGGTACAACTGGTTCCATAGCCAACGGTTAACAACGTATGTATCAAAAATGTGAAAATTGTATTTATGCACCTTATCTGTAGTTGGCGTCCTAACTCGAGCGAAAATGTTTCAGTGTGCAAATAAAAACTACTGTCCTTTAAGTCTCTTTGCTGCAATTGTCCAGTCATCGCCAGAAATTGTATACAAAAAGTGCAAGTTTTGTATAGAAAAAAGTACAACTCCCAATTGTATATCGATCTGAAATATGTAAATATGTTAATTTTTGTTTAAATTCTATATATGCTGAATGTCACTATCCCTAAATATGTTGTGGCATTGGTATTAAAATAATACACAAACTATTGCTCAGCTTTATTGAATAAATGGCATGGTTATTACTAGTGTGAATGGAATTCCGAGAATAACCATTTGTATTGTTATTGTTATGTGCCTTCACATTTACTGCTATAACTATGAGCACCTATTATAGCATCACACCATACCCCCTCTGAAAATGCCTTTGAATCTTTAATAATCATTGACTGTGCAGAGAGAGAAACTTTGCATAAAATATATGACACTGAATGGAAGGCACATAACTTGTTATATTATTCCAGCTCAAGTGTTATAAGATGATGTCACATGCAGAATATGAATAAAGATGATCTGGAGGATTTTGTTTTTTTAGAGGTGGGGTTTAGGAGGTGTAGAAAAACATTTTTAAAAATGTTTAAAAAATATATAATGCATATTTTCTCAAAATATTTAGTGATTTGGTGGTATACAGACCAATAGGCACCAACAGAAGTCAACATGCGTTCGGATGTTCGGGGACCTTAAAGACGATGACAATACAGGTGTCAAAATATTCACAAAATGGTTAAACTGGCTATGGCTGAAATGTGAAATGAGGGGTGAGATGTCTACATCATGTGTCCATATAAGATTTAACCAATAATTGATTTTGAGGCATTTATATTGCATACATGTGTTGATTATATTGGGCTGAATATATTTTGAATGCTGCGATTGTTTGTGCTATTATGTGATCACACATATACATTATGTATCCTTACAACCATAACCACTTATCAATTTGTAAGGAATGGTGTTATGGTTTATACTAATACATGTATTTGATTGTGTTGTGGCTAAATATATATGCTGCTGCTATTTTTTTTTATTTCCCCCCCCCCCCCCAACTAATACCCATCTAGTTGGTATTATATCAAAACATGATGAAATCTACATGTGGGTATGGTAATGGCTACAAATAATAATAATAAAAAATACTTTATGGTGTCTTTACGGTCTTGACCATTATCCTATTACATGTATTTTGTGTAATGTTTAATATGAATTTACCTTTTAATGTGACCAATATGCATGAAGCAGTTATCATAAATTATTATATTGATATATCACCCCACTGCGGCACAAAATAATCTAAAATTGTAAATGTGTCAAATGTATTCAATAAATCTTGATGAGCAGAAAAGTGGATGTTATGTTATTTATTATGGAGGTGTGTATTATCAATTTTTAAAGTAAATTACTGATTTTGTAAGTGAATTAGTGAGTCATGAGAGTTTATGTCATACACGTGTGTTTGTTCGTGTGTGGTGTATGTGTGTGTGTGTGTGGTGTATGGTGTGTGTGTTTGGTGTGTTGTGCGGTTTGTGTGTGTGTGTGCATGTGTCTGTCTTTCTGTGTATAATTGTGTGTGTGTGTGTGTGTGTGTGTGTATGTGGTGTTTGTGTGTGTTTGTGTGGTGTGTGTGTGTGTGTTGTGTTGTGGTGTATGTGTGTGTCTTTGCGTGTGTGTGCGGTGTGCGTGTGTGTGTGTGTGTGTGTGTTTGCGTGCGTGTAGTTGTCTTTGGTGGACGTCAGTACATTTCTGTGACATCATCTTTTCATTTTTTTTTCAAAAAGAACAAAGGAAGTTACAAAATCACAAAATCAATCCAGTTATATATAGTTTACATCGATTGAACCTGATAGAGATAGTTCTGCTGCTGTGAATACAGTTTGATTGTTTTAAAGATCAATTCTCATTTAGACAAATGGAACAAACTTCACAGAATCAAAAAATAAATGTTTTTCTTGGTGTTTAATGCACCATAGCAAACATAATTTTGCTAAGAAAATTTATTAAATTGAACGTGGGCCCACCTGTATGATAGCTAAGTTGTTTCATCGTATTTTGCCTGTTCAAATGCCAGAAGGCTTCAGTTAATTCATATAAAATGAGAAACAAAATAATAAAAAGCCATGCATTATATCTTCACAAATTAGGAGTATTGGGAACAACACACAGGCAATTTAGCAATTAGCAGCGGCCATGGAACTTATTTCTTCGATATTGACTTGAAGTCGTGCGTTCTGTGAAACAGTGTAGTTATTTCTTTTACTTCATGCGAAAGAATTAAAATGTTTTGATCGAATATTTCAGCAGCGCCTAGGCAAAATTTGACCGGTCATCTGGTTCAATTATGGCCCAAGGCAATAAGGTGGCCTTGTCTAAATGAATACATATCCCACTTTGATTAGCGGAGAACGACGACAACGATGAGGGAGAGAGAAAGAGATTTTTCTGAATTTTGTTTTTGGGGACATAAAACACATCGTGCAGAAATTAATTAAATTGGAATGTCAAGATATCAACTCGGTAATATGAGGATAGGGCGTTTTTTTTCTGCAGACGAGTCTTAATTCATCGTTCTGTATTTATCGCGTGTCCATTTGTTAGATCGAGTGGGCCACTGTTTATTCGGCAGGTGTGCGTAATCTTTAGATCGTTTGATTTAAACACTCTGTGCTTTTTAATATGTAGGTGCAGAGAGTGTGCAAAAGTTCCGTTTTGGAGTATATTGAATGTTAAGATATAACACTTGGCTAAAATACTTGTTGAAATAATGTTCAAGGAAAGGCATAATCAATTGTGATGTTGCAGTATACTGCACGTTTTGACCGTTATAGTTTTTGTTGTGTGTTTCAGTGAGTGTGTGTGTGTGTGTAGTGTGTGTGTGTGTGTGTGTGTGTTTGTGTGTGTTTGTTTGTTATGTGGTGTGTGAGTGAGTGAGTGAGTGAAGTGAGTAAGTGTGTGTGTGTGTGTCTGTGTGTGTGTGTGTGTGTGTGTGTGTGTTGTTTGTATGTGTGTGTGTGAGTGAGTGAGTGAGGTGTGTGTGTGTGTTGTGGTGCTGTGTGTGTGTCTGTGTGTGTGTCTGTGTCTGTGTGTGTTTGTGTGTGTTTGTGTGTGTTTTGTGTGTTTAAATGTGTATGAAGGTGTGTTTGACAAATATACACACAAGTATGCGGGCACGTGTGCGCATGCATTCACGCTGCATCACCCCCCCCCCCCCCCGAAAAACTTATAGTATTGCCTTTCCCGTTTTACTATGATATCATATCACTTATTCCTGTATTTGTTTTTCATCGTAACATAAAAGTCTGTAATATAAATCTGTATACTAGTATTGTATATAACATTATCATTATTGTAACATTGTAAACAATATTGTTTACAGTGAAACTCAAATTTCCGATATGGACAACAAATTCAAATTACTCCTTGTGATCATCCGACGAATGAGTTGAAAAAGAAATGATCCGCTTTATTACAATTCGGAAAATATCAGTTTTAAAAGATGATAAAATATAAATATATTTGATATTACCTCGTTTTATCTACCATACTGTCTGTGTCTCTTGTTAAATAAATATATCGGGAACTTAGGAAGGTGAGATGGCGTTAATGACATGTATTATGTCAAATTCAGGCACTATCCATGGATGTTCATGGCCCGTCATGTTTGGAGAAATAACACGCAACCATGTCATCTCGTAATTACGGTTTCGGGCGAGACAGATGGAGCGAAGGTATTTTATCCTGAAGATTCTTTGCTCTGGAGAAAACTCCT
Source organism: Eucidaris tribuloides (assembly GCA_001188425.1). NCBI lineage: Eukaryota > Metazoa > Echinodermata > Echinoidea > Cidaroida > Cidaridae > Eucidaris > Eucidaris tribuloides. The sequence continues at coordinate 32,451 of JZLH01S0339011.1, forward strand.
AAATCCAGAAAAGCGATGGTGTTAGTATATCTGGGGGAAGGTGGAGACAGATACTTACCGGAGCATTACGGGGACGCGAGGTGATGAACGGACCGGTAGCTGCCGCGGTCGTAAACTGGTAATAACCCGTGTTAATGGGATCATTATTAGGCGCGCGTCTCTTCACCCCCAGGAATGAATGTAAATCTAACCATTCCTTTACTGCATTAAGGCTGCAGTCGTTCATAATGTACAGTGGTATGTTAAAGACACAAGTTAATGACCACAGTATTCAAAAAGTTAGCTACAAACTCCTCCATGCTCTAAGTGACTGTGACAAGATCTTTAAAAAATGAAACCCTGAAAAAAAACTTTATTTCAAAATAGTTATTTAGTGCCTTAAAAAAAGTTAAAATTTATGAGTAGTCAGTTTGACCGGATTCACCTGGCCCATTTCATCCCACAAAATTCTGTGTGAAAATCTAGGTTATTTTATACTCAACCACAGAAGTAATTCTTATTCATTTTTTGTTTAATTGAAGCTCCACAATGTTAGCTTGTGCCTTTAAATCTGCATTGTACCACGGACTGGAAATAAAACAAGATATTTATTAATCATGTAAATTATGTGCGACATTTATTCCAATCCAAACACCGGAAGTACAAGCCCTCCAAAAACCCCACACAAACCAGATCCGTAACAATATTTCTTTTTTGTTTGGTCTGTTTGTTTCCTCTGCACCCCAACTTCCACCCACCCCACCCACCCCACCCCACCACACCACTACCCATACCCCTTTGGGTACAAATTTCAGAATGGAATAATTATATCCACGAAGATTGAGGATTTGAATTATGATTATCTCGGGTAGAGATATAGTTAGTGAGGGATTTAAACGTAATTTTTCACTGGTTCAAATTTCAGAATGGAATTTCTCGAAGATTGACGACGTAATTTTTGATGAGATATAGTGACGGATTTATACGTAATATGAATCAAGATCTGTTATCCCATAGAAATAAATGTCATCTCAGTGCAGATGACACATACGGTAAATAGCCCGAACTGTAATAATAGCATACATTTATTTTGTTTTCCATAATTTCTGGAGGGCGATTGCCTTGGTGATATCAATCACTTCGGACTTTTTTTCTGGGTAGAAATAAAATGATAGATTTAATGATGAAATGGAATATAACCTTATCTCTGTTAAACTATAGAATTACACATTCATCTTAAATTATATAGTTGTACAATGCATGTTTAATTCTTTCAAGTGTTGACTTTACATTCACGGTACAACTGATATCATACTTGAGTACTTTTACAAAGCAATCATTCAGTTAAAAAAAAATAAAAATAAATTAATAATTCATTTAAATCTTCTGCATTGATCAAAACTTTATTTTGAACCTCCATTAAAACAAAATGGTCGTAAAAATATCAAGGGTTCATGTTTAGCGTGTTCGAGTTCATGGAAACATTGACAAAATGAATTTGTTCTGGTGTTACGGGGTTAAACAAAGTTCAGTTCAACATGAGCGCATCCAAAATCATCGGTGGCATGTGATAAGATTATTATGTGGGAGGAGCGTGGGTATTTACCTTCTTTTTCTATCAATCAAAATAATGATACAAGGAATTTAACTTCCAATGACAGTTAGGATGATTGCAGAAAATTTCGCAAATGTTGACGACAGTACCAAATGGGATACGAATATCCTTTGTCTGTATTCACCGGTAAGTAGGGTCATGGAGGTAATAAGCCTCCATGGTAAGATGTAAAGTATGGAACCTAAATTTATCTGAACGAAGAACGAAAGTTACTTTTTTATTTACTTTTACAACTGATATTTTATACTGCTGGTGTCACTACGAGAGCCATTTTCTGCTATACTACTATTACTACTTCTTCTACTACTACTACTACTACTACTACTACTACTACTACTACTACTACTACTACTCCGCCTACTACTAATACAAGTATTGTTACTTCTGCTACTACAACTACAACTACTACATGTACTACTACTACTACTACTTCTACTATTACTCCGCCTACTACTAATAAAACAATAGTAATTTACTATTGTTACTACTAGTACTACTATCTAATTTACTACTACTGCTATCTTCATCTGATGTGAATGAAGTAAAAACTGGTAGGTTCTCAAATGTTTCATAATTAACCAAACAGATGTTAATAAAATACGAATATTCGTCCTTGTATCTGCTACCAGCAATCTTTTGCAAAACCGATATTTCAAGTATCAATGTAATTGTGTAAA
>JZLH01S0339011.1:53139-64745 GCA_001188425.1 Eucidaris tribuloides
TACACACACATACAAATATACACACACACGCGCGCACACACACACACGCACACACACACGTACAAACGCAAAATCATACACACACACACAACATACAAACATACACGCACATACATACACATGCACATACACACACACAAACCGAAAAATGTTGTTGCCAGATATAGGTCGCCCTGCCTTGGGGAGGGGGTGGTACATAAAATACATTTTAAAGAAGACGTGATAAATGGAATTCGTACAGATGTATACATGTCGCATCATAATATTGTACTACACCAAGTAGGCTATACTTATCTATCACTGATGGAAAAAAGTAGGATGTCTTCTTTTGCAGTAGTGGCTTGCGTTCGACAACTGCATACGACGAAATCCAATCGTCTTTCTTGCAAAAGTATGGCAGATGTGTGAAATGATGGAATCGGTCGTTTTGTCTGACGACAATAGCGATAGTATTCATGGTATATTGACTTCACTAAGGACCTGTAATTGTGAGTAATGTTCAACAATAATCATTTTGACATTGTCTGATATAATCTGACGTTAAAGGTATGACTTCATATTGTTGCGTGCGAGTAACCATAAAAAAAATCGATAGCAAATACGTCATTTGAAAATTAATGTTCGATGTTTCTACGAAATGATATAATGTGCTATGTTTTTCTTTAAACCATGCACACATTAATACCTGTATATGTTACACAGAATAAAGCTCAAGGTGTATATTCTTCAAGTACCTGTCTATGACTATCACGTGATTGAATATACTCTCGATGACGTCATCCATGTGAAAGAGAGGGAGAAAGGGAGAGAGTACGTACATGCATCTGTTTTAAAGCAGAGCCGAGTAAGTATGCCACGACGGGGCAGACAGCAGGTCGGGATAAACACGTTCGACAATATATTTAGAAGGGCGGTACATTGATTACATTAGACATGACCTCTGGAAAAGTGCAAAACTTCATTTCGAACAAAGCAATATTTCTCTCTCTCTCTCTCTGACCACGATGAGAAAGAGATGCATTTTACTTCGTTACGCTAGTGTGTCGATGCAGTTGGAGGTCTCAGAGAGAAGTTGTATTGGGATCGATTATCGTAAAACGTGATCTACTGATCGCTGCCAAGGCTGAGACTCGTAGGGGAAACCCCCTACTGTAGGGGATTTTAACCACCCGTAGAATGTAGGAGATAGCTACTGGGGAAATGACCGTTCCGTACGGGGAAGTAAGGGGTTTTGATGCATTTAAAAATGTTCTGGAAATTTTCAAATTCTCAAAGAAATCCTGTGTATATTCGTCTGTAGATGTTATTTGGGTAAATCCATTGTATCCCTAGGCCTATATCCCTCATATTCACTTCTCCGGAACAGAAACCCGAGTTACGCAACCGTAACGCACGCTAGTCGCAGTATCGAGGTGATCACAACGTCAACTTTCTAAATCTTTTGCATTTACCACGGTTACTTTGTAGGGGGAACTTAGTTGTTTCGTAAAGGAAAAGTGGATTTTTGCTTGGGAAAAGTGGCGTGTTGTAGCGTAGGGGAAAAGTAGTTGCCGTAGGTAAAAAAAAAATTAAAAATACGAATACGGCGTATAGGGGGAAAGTGAAATTTGGAGTGGCACCCCTGATCGCTGCTGTTGCTGTCCTTGTACATTTCCAGAACATAAAGAAGTGAGGTGACATCACACACACACACACACATACACACACACACACACACACACACACACACACACACACACACACACACACACACACACACACACACACACACACACACACACACACACACACACACACACACACACACACACACACACACACACACACACACACACACACACAATCTGATGCTATATTGGAGGACCACACCCTTGGGTGTAAGAATTACGCTCATCAGTTTGACATTATTACAAAATCACCAAATCAGATGACAACATTAGGTGTTAAAAAACATAATATGCCAACATTGTGGAGCTTCATTTAGAAAAAAAAGGGTCTAATTTGATTTCTGAGCTACAAAGTAGCGTTAAAATGGACAAATAAACATCCTAGAATACAAAAGTTGGGAAAGTCATGATGCTGCCACTGATAAGATATGCATGAATAAACAATTTCCACTCCGGTGGGGGATAAAATAGCCTAGATCTACACACAGTAAGTCTGTGGGAGGAAATGGGTAGGAGAATCTGGTCAACTTAGTGCTAGTAAATTTTCATTTTTTTAAAGCACTAAATCATCATTTTGAAATTCAATTTTTTTCAGGGCTTTATGTGTAGACCTTATCAAAGACACTTAGAGCATGGATGATTATGAAGCTCACATTTTTTTTTTAAATTGTGGTCATTGTTCGCCTGTGGCTTTAAAATAACTACGAAAATTTAATAACGGTGTGGAATTTATGGTTTTGTCCTGTATTCATGAGCGGAGGTTTATGTGACGAGTGGGATGGGGGTTGACGAAAACAATGTCGAAATAGAATTACCTTTGCGCGGGATAAAAGAAAAATGCTCCTATGATACATACTTCCGTTAAAAAATGGAAAGTGTAACTTAAAAAAAACTCTTCCCTGCATTAATAAAGTTTAATAATCTATTTCAATCATATTTGCCTTTTGAATAAGTTCACAGATAACAAAACTATCAAACAAATAATATCAAGTTGCAAAATCGAGGAAGGGAACGATTTCCCCAGAAAAAATCGAAAGGGGGAAACGTCCCCGCCCCTCGCCCCATCGCCCCTCATGCCCGTATTAAAGCCAGGTTGTCAATATTGTTTACTGAAATTACTGTATATAATTTCTTTCTTATCAGCACACAACGAGGGAGTGGAGCTTTCCTTTGTTATACCTGTGAACTTACCATAATACTTTACATCCCCTCATTAACAAAAGAACAACAAAACACACACACACACACACACACACACACACACACACACACACACACACACACACACACACACACACACACACACACACACACACACACACACACACACACACACACACACACACACACACACACACACACACACACACACACACACACACACACACACACACACACACACACACACACACACACACACACACACACACACACACACACAAACAAATCTAAAAGTCTAATCGTAAACATATATAATTATTTGAAAACCATTTCCCCAAACTATAGTTTAAAGGTATTGGCTAACATTTACCACAGTTAAAAAATCTGAGCCGCATGATTCCCCATGCTACCAGTGTCTTTGATGAGGTCTAAAAATGAAGCCCTGAAAAAATTGTATTTCGAAATGATTATTTAGTGCTTTAAAAAAGTGAAAATCGTAAGTTGACCAGATTCACTTGCCCATTTCCTCCCATAGACTTACGGTGTGTACACCTAGGTTAATAAAACTTGTAAAAATTGTTTATTCATGTATAACTTGCCATTGTCAGTGTAACTTTCCAAACTTTTGTACTCTAGGGTGTTTATATGTCCATTTGAACACTACTATGTAGCTCAGATATCAAAGTTTGACAATTTTTTAAATTGAAGCTCCACAATGTTAGCCTATCACTTTAAAAGCGCAACTAGCTTTAAATTAATTCAATAACGACTCGTCTACTGAGGACTAATTTCAAGAATGTAAACATAAAGTACAGTTAACTCTCTCCGCATTATGGCAACAAAACTCCATAATTGTTGCTTGTGAAATTCTTAGTAAGGTACTGGAGGGATTTAAGCGATATACCCCTCCTTTGTAGGGGTATTCACCTCTATGGGCGTAAACCTATTGACTTCTGTAACCTTGTATATAGCTACAGTAATTCGATCCGTTATAAATCAGTTTACAAAACATAGAATTGATCATGCTAATGACTGACTAGACAGAATCGACATGCATTGAAGAATCATTGAGAGTGAGATTTAAGTGAGATGAGTGGCTAGTCTCTCTCGCCTAGAAAGCGTGACGTAATTATCCATCGATCGCTCGTGGAAAAGAGTTCCCATTCTGACCGCGAAAACAAAAAACGCCTGACACAAACAAATAGATGATTGCATTTTCGTTTACAGCAGAACTACACTTGTTTACAAACTGTTCTCACGTCCGTCACAATAATTAAAAACAACGTTTACAAAGGTTTAAATTTCGTTGTGATTAAAATCCAATAGTTCTTAAACTGGATTATGTGTTGCGGTCATCACGCTCCATTGGACGAGTCGGCCGTAACGTGCTATGATCGATTGACCCACTTAACGCAATTGACGCATTTTTTCTATCGATCAATGCGCTTTGTATTGTAGACGCCGCTTAATGCGTTAACAATCGATAACGCTACTTCCTTTGTTATTATACACAAGCTGTCCTACGTAAAAGCCAATCCACACTCGAAAAAAAGTGTTATTATACGCCTATCCTTTGGTTGTAACCACTTCAACGTGATTCAGTGGTAATGGGAAGATTGTTGGTTAGGATTTCTCTTGATTGGATTGAATTTTGAAGAGGTTCGAGGGGACACTGAAAAGTTCATAGGCTAAGGAGCTCTGCTACAGTAACAAAACTATTATAGTCATCCATTAATAATAATAATAATAATAATAATAATAATAATAATAATAATAATAATAATAATAATAATAATAATAATAATAATAATAATAATAATAATAATAATAATAATAATAATAATAATAATAATAATAATAATAATAATAATAATAATAATAATGTCTTATTTACCCAGGGTAGCGACTTCAGTCACAAAGACTGCTCTACCAGCGGGCCCTGCATAACATAAATGTTATTATTACCCTTCTCTGTTCTAGAATGCCGAGCGCCTGGCTAGAAAGCTAAAGGTACCATTTTTAAAAAGTCTTTGGTATGACCCGATCGGGGCTCGAACCCGCGACCTTCCGGACCAGAGGCGGACGCTCTACCACTGAGCCAACTCGCCCGGTTGAACTCAACATTGAACTCAACCTTTTCTGATGCTTACTACATTGTTTCTTTTCAGATATATTTTCTTGGTTTTTTGTTGGAAATGATTGAAATGTATGACAGTTGAGAGTTATGAACAATTTTCATTTTGGGGCCTTTTGGCAGATTTTTTTGAATGGCAAAGACATGTTGTCAGCATTTCAAAGGCTTAACCTGCTCAAATGCTGAAAGATCCACCCACATATGGATATCACATTTGAGAATATTCTTCGTTCAGTTATATAGGGTTAAACATGGCGGGGAAACTGGAAGGAATGTCAGAGACACGAAAAGAGCCAAAAAAGATGGCCCCTGTCTGGAAGGGCAACTCTCTGTCATTAAAAAAAATCTGCTGAAAATGACCATTTTTAGAAACCTCAACTGCAAATGTCAAAACTTTTCTAGCAAAAAACAAAAATGCGAGAAAAGATATCTGATCAGAAAAGGATGAATTAATCTTAACATTCTCATTAACATTACAAGTTTCATTGCTAATGGCATCTCCTCAATTCAGGCTATGAAAATGTGACTTTAAAAATCCCCTTACCCCGGCGTGAATAGAGTGTAATAATAGTTCTTCATGAGTGGGTTCGCAGATATCAAAACCTACCAAAAAAATGCTAACAAAATGAATAATAATACATATGAAACCTTTAGAAATCAACGAAGAGGGGGGGGGGACCGATCCCCAGAAAAAAAAATCGAGGGATACGTCCCCCCCACAATCTCCGCACATGCAACCCATCCACATCATTTTCTGTGATCGTCCCTCTTGGGTTCTTTGATCTTCTCCCTTTCCCTGTCACTTTAAAGCCACTGGCTAACATTTACCACAGTTAAACAAATGTGAGCTACATAATCCTCCATGTTCCAAGTGTCTTTGATAAGGTCTAAAAATGAAGCCCTGAAAAATTTGTATTTCAAAATGAAGATTTAGTGTTTTAAAAGACTGAAAATCTACAAGCATTCAAATTGACCGGATTCACTTGCCCATTTACTCCCATAGACTTACTGTTTGCAGATCTAGGCTATTTTATCATCCACCGGAGTAGAAATTGTTTATTCATGCATACCTTGCCGTTGGCAGCATAACTTTCCAAACTGTTGTATTCTAGGGTGTTTATTTGTCCATTTGAACACTAATATGTAGCTCAGATATCAAAGATTGACAGTTGTTTTTTTTTATAATTGAAGCTCCACAATGTTAGCCTATCACTTTCCGTACCACAGTACCATAAACGCCAGTTATCGTCGTCAACATCATTTATAATCCAAATCAGTTGGTCTGTTTACTTATAATTCGAGTTAAATTGTTCACTCTTTAAGGAGTGAATTTCGACTGAATTTCGAGTAAATGTGTGTCTGTTTCACTCATTTTGCAGTGACCTTGGCGATCACTCGGAATCTCTTAGGTCACTTCAAAGTGAGTAAAAATCACTGTTTTTTGTTTTTTTTTTGTTTTTTTAAGAGAGCAAAAAGAATTATACATATCGTAAGTTTATAGCCTATACTGTTTGGTAAATTGGTTTTAAGTTTTTACAGCTTCATTTCTACACTATTGGAAAGGTGTGAAATTCAGTGTATAGGGCCTATACCTGCAAAGAGACAAGGCAAGTTATGTTTCGTCTGGCTATCAATTTCCTTTGTTTACTTTTGTTGAAGATAAGTGATATTCTTAAGTTGCATTTAAATCTTGTATATCAACTGAACCGTAGAACCTGTGTATACTGCAGGCATTAGTATCATGTTTCAGATAATGAAGGATATGGGGGTACATTTTACGCTCTGGGCAAATTTTAATTTAGTTATATTTCCAATCTCCGGTCTGGCGCCCTCTTTTCAAATTCGATTCATAAAATGGATATCGATTTCTAAAGAGTTCCTCGGAATCATTGATGTACGTTACATTCTCCGCAATTATTGTGGCGTGTTTGTGAAAATCAAACATGCATATATTTGATACATTTATTAGCTTATTATCTCGAATTTCATTTGCCAAACATAAACACAGCACGGTGAGTTGGAATTGACTCTGAAGTTCTCTTTGCATAAAACTGTTAACATCGCTATTTTTATTGCCCTTTCTTCTGAAAAAAATAGAGACACCTCCTTCTTTTTAAAACTTGTAACAATTCTAGTCACGAGAACAAGTGCCTTCTCTGAAAAATTAAAGAAGTCCAGTGATTATATTAATAGTTTGTTTGGTTATCAAAAATAAAATAACGCTAGTTATCTGGACTGACAAAGTTAAAGACATTTTATTATTGTGGAACCCCATTTGAAATATTGTCAAATTTTGATCTCTTTTGTGTGACATATTTGAATGGACAAATAAACACCCCAGAACACAAAACTTTAGTTAGTCATAACTGTGAACGGATAAAAATCGCGTGCATGAATTATTGTCAGCCGACGAACATTTATAAAGAACAAAGCAGTTTATGTGGGAAAATGGAACGGTCGCTCAATGATTTTCACTTTCTAAAAGCACTTAATGATCGTTTTGAACTGCAATTTTATTTCAGGCAATAATTTTTAGATCTTATCAGAGACACTATAAGGGGGATCATGTAGCTCAGATTATTAAACTTGGAAACATTGTTAAACGATGCCTTTAAATGGGAAGTCCACCCCGACTCAAGTTGATTTAATAAAAGCAGAAAAATGATAAAAACCTATGAAGTTGGCGAAAATCCATCAAAGAATAACAGAGTATGATTTTTTAAAAGTTTATTGGTTACGTCACATGCGAGCAGCTCTGTCATGTATGTATTATAAATTTCATAAAGTAATGGGTCATGATAATTGAATGGGTTTTTTTTTTATTGAAACCTGCACGTGATAATTGATCAATCGATCATCCATCATTTCACACTTTATCTAAAGTGCAGGGACAGAATGTACACAGCTGATAATTATCCTCTACCTTCAAAGTTTATTCCAGATTCCAGCGCCATGCGTATGGTTAATGTTTATCATCGACCCTGCGCTAATTAATATTGTCGAAAGAGTCAACCTATAACATTGGTACATTTTTAATGTACTATACGTTAATATGACGTCACACATTTTCCACGGAAACGCGACTAATCAATTCCTTACATCTGTTTCAAGAGTATTTTCAATAATTACCATTACTTTGAAAAAGAAATATTGTTATTACAAAATGTTTTCATTGGATCCACGCCAGTATTTTTTTTCTCACGTTTCGTGTAACCCTGAACACTATATATACAAGGCTATACACAGTCTACTCAGGGGCGCAAATCCTAGGGGGACGGGGGACATGTCCCCCACGAATTTGAAGATGGGGGACACAATATCAAATGTCCCCCCCCACGAATTTAAGAATACATGTGTGCATAACTATCTACATTTTAATAGTCTGTGGTTGTTTTGTTCTTCACACACTATACTTCACCTTTCCGCACAAATAATCCCAATACTTTCATTGGCGGTAATAAAATGTCATAATTTTCGGCGCGCTCCGCGCGCAAATTTCCAATATAGGATAACTATTTTTCGCGTGCAAGCGCCGAATACATGTGTGCATAACTATCAAAATTTTAATAGTCTGTGGTGTTTTTTCTTCACACACTACAATTTATTTTTCCGTATCATATAGTCCCAATATTTTCATGTGGCCTGCGTAAAAACAGTCAAAATTTTCGGCGCGCTCCCCGCGCAAAATTGCCTTATAGGATAACTATTTTTCGCGCAAGCGCCGCAAAATTTAATATTGTGTAATAGTTTAATTGTTAGTAGTGCCTTGCGCTAGTTTTTAACATATTCTTGCATTACTTTGTAAGAATTTTTCAAGTTGTCATTTTTTGTGGGGGGGGGGGGGGTGGGGGGGCAAAAGCAAAGAAGTATCAAAAAATTTCGGCGCGCTCGCGCGCAAATTTACAGTAATACATGTACATGTATTAGGAATTTTTTTCGTGAAGTGCGCCAAAAAAGTGAACATCGTATCAGTTTGTAGTACACCGTATACTGTTCGTTAAACATATTTTCCAACTTGTCACTTTCTCTTCTTTTTTCTTTTTTTTTGGGGGGGGCAATATATTTGCCCCAATATTTATATTAGCGTGGTAATGTCATAATTTTCGCGTGCGCTCCGCGCGCCAAATTACAATGTAGGCTCGAGCAAAGCGCGCCGCAAAATTTGGATTTGTAGCGCTTACGCTGTATTTTAAACATATATAATTTTTCAATTTGTCAGGTTTTGGGGGGAGGGCGACAAACCAATATGGATGCCCCAATATTTTCATTGGCACGGTAGTAAAATGTCAAAATTCCGGCGCGCTCCGCGCGCAAATAACAATGAACATCCTAGCAATGCAAAATGGATATTGTTTACGTTTATTGGTTTTGTAGTGCTTTGCGCTACTTTTTAAACATATTCTTGCATTACGTTGTAAGAATTTTCAATTTGTCATTTTTTTTGGGGTGGGGGGGGGGGGGGGGGGGGGGGGCAAAAGAAAGAAGTATCAAAATTTCGGCGCGCTCCGCGCGCAAATTGCAGTAATAAAATATACGCTCATATTTTTTCACAAAGCCACTTCGCGAATACTATCTGCACAGGCGCGTGATCCCTTCCCCGCCCCCCCCCCCCCCTCTCAAAAAAAAGTTTTACGTTAAAAATATTATTAAATAAACTGAAGTAATCTAACAAACACTTGAATATTGATAGAAATCAGATATACAAATTTTAAAATATGTATTTACCATGCCAGAAACCCGTCTTTTCGATGCGTATTTTCAAAAATGTCCTGCCGTGGGAGGGAGTATCCACCTCCCACACCCTCCCTCTCGGTTGATAGTCTCCTCGCAAGAACACAATTACAGTTTTTCACAAATTGTCTGTACATCTTTTTTGAAACCTAACTACAATCCCTAAAAATTGCAATAAAATATAAACCTTTAAAATATGTATTTACCATGTATTTACTAACCCTATACTTTTTTTCTCAAAGTTCCTCCCTGGGAGAGGCCGATATCCCTTCACACACTTCCCCAGAAGTTTAGCCGCTCCATGACCCTTTGGACTGTGGCTGCCGACCTCCCTAGGGAGGGGCTCACCTCGATTTACGACCTGAGAGTGGGGGGGGGGCGCTCGGTTGATTCGCCCCTTGCAAGTATGACTACCCAATCCCTACACTCTTAAAAATGTTCGGCAACATTACTGTCCACACAACAATTGGTTGAAACTTTATCCAATTCTGGGTAGTTTTCAACCAATAATGTGTGTTTGATGAGAACTACCAGTATTGGTTTAAAATTACCGCGAGTTGGATAAATATTTTAACCAATTGTTGATATGTTGCCAACATTTTAAGAGTGTAATCTGCTACACAAAATATACCAGTGAAAATGTATTTACTATGCCTAGAATCCGTCTTTTCGATGCGTATTTTCAAAAAGTTCCTGCCGTGCGGAGGGAGTATCCCCCTCCCACACCCTCCCCCTCAATTGATTCGCTCCCTCGCAAGTATGACTACCACAATCCATAATCTTGGCTAAAATATACCAGTGAAATATGTATTTACTAGCTAGGAACACGTCTTTTCTATGCATACTTTCAAAGGTTCCGTGGAGGCGGGTATCAACCCTCCCTCGCAAGATTGGACTACTTATTTATTTTATATATTTCCTGTTATATCTCTTGTGAAAACCTGTCTACAATTCCTAATAATCTTATAAAGTATACGTTTAAATATGTATTCACCACGCATAGAATCACGTCTTTTTGTGCGTATTTTCAAAAGTTCCCGCGTGGGAGGGGTATCCAACTCCCACGGCCCACCCTCCCTCTTCAAAATGTCTAGTGACGCCCCTGGGCTAGAGTCGGTGAACTTTAGGGGGCTTTACCTCTTGATCCCCGACAGACTTATCATTATGTTTTAAAATGAGGCTATACAGTGCAAGCTGCACTAATTTGGAAAATGAAGCAGTTTATAATTATTATTGACTGTCATTTAAAAAAAAAAATTGTGTCATCAGAGTGTCAAAATAGAGCTCCTAGAACCCCCGCCCGCGGGCTTTGCCCGCGGACTCTACCAGGGGCCCTACGGCGGGCCCCGGACCACACCCCAAATAAGCAATATTTCCAGTGCCCGCCTGCTGATGTCCCCCCCCCCCCACATTTGAAAATGGATTGCGCGCCTGGCTACCGGGGCGTCCATCTATGTTTCGATTGAAGGGGGGGGGGGGAAACAAAAGCCGAAAAAATTCCGCCGAATTTTCGGGCGTGTTCTTGGCGCGCCCAAATTGTAGATACAGATTTTTTTCGCAAAAAGCCGCCGCATAAACATTGACAAATTTGTATTGCTTTTAAACCTCATATTTGCAATTATGAATTTTTGCAAGTTGTCTAAATTATTGGGGGTGGGGAGGAAAATCGATATGTTTTGCCCCCAATATTTTCATGGGAGGGGCGATCGCCCCCCCCCCCCCCCCCGACAACGCGTTTGCCTGCTACAAATTCATATTCGAATTTTGGACCTGCAGAACGTGCTCTAATTTGGTAACGGGAGCGGTTTTTAATAATTGTGTGACTGCCGATTACATAAAAAAGAGAAAAATGTTGGTCGGCCCACCGAGCCGATCAAAATAGGTTCCTTAAAACAAGTTTAGAATTATCTCTC
>JZLH01S0339011.1:102514-116650 GCA_001188425.1 Eucidaris tribuloides
GGACGAATACTGCTTTCAGTACTGCTTGCAATAAAACTCTATAGTAGACTTTGCATATATTCCTGAGACTGGTACTGAAAGGGTTCAATTAAAGGTAGTGACATGATTGGGAACACCTGAAAATGCCTCAAGAACAAATGAGTTGAAAATATACCAACTATACACTAGCAGGAGTGGATCTCCCACTGGAAGGATTTGTCTCTAATTTGTTTACTTCAGCGAGAATTAAGCATGAATACATTAATTCTATCGGGGCCACGATAAAAATTGGACCCATGGAGATCCTCACAGCAGATTTGTCCTGCCATGAGGGATATTGACATACAAGTTATTTTAAAATGAGTCAATGCTTGAGCTACAAGATTTTCACAGTGAGAATCCTTGCACTAGGTTACTTGATTCTATCTGAAGTTTAGCCCAAGTTGAGACTACCCCCAATCATGTCATTTACCTTTAAGCTCCAAAGTTTTCCACAGAAATCATGGAATTTGAGGTGTATTTAAAGTGATAGGCTAACATTGTGGAGCTTCATTTAAAAAAAATGTCAAATTTTGATATCTGAACTACATAGTATGTTCATATGGACAAATAAACACCTAGAATTAAAAAAAAGTTTGGAAAGTTACACTGCCAATGGCAAGTTATGCATGAATAAACAATTAAAACTCGGGGCGAGGTTTAAAATAGTGTAGGTGTACACACAGTAAGTCTATGGGAGAAAATGGGCAGGTGAATCCGATCAACTTACGATTTCAGTTTTAAAGCACTTAATAATCATTTTGAAATAGAAATAACAATTATTCAGGGTGTCATTTTTAGATCCTATCAAAGACAATGGTAGCATGAGGAATCATGTTGCTCAGATTTTTCTAACTGTGGTAAATGTTAGCCAATACCTTCAAGGAAAACTGCATTTTTAACAAAAATGGAAAAAAAAATCATGCCTGAAAATCCCCCCCCCCCAAATAAAAGAAATATTCATTGAATAAAATTAAACTTACCAAAAAAGAAGCCTAATAAAGCCAAAGAAGTCAATGCTTTACCAAATACATGTATGTCCCCAAGACCCCAAACCCAAATCAAAACCCCTATGGACCAAGTAAACTTTGACATCATTTGTGATTTCTTTTAATTCTTTAAAAAAAAAAATTCAGTTGAAAAATTGCAAAAGTGGAGGAAAACAGAATTTGACATAATTTGTAAAACAGAAATTTTTTGGCTTTAGATTAGATTCTGCAGGCTTCACAGAAGTGTGGAGGAGTGACTGTGTATATATATGGTCATTCTTATAGACAGTTGTTTAGGAAATATATAACAGTGCTAAGTTTAAGACAGAGTAAGGGAATTGCACGTCAGAAAACGGTGAAATGAATAATATCAGCTCAAATCATTCACAATGTGAAGATCAGTAAATAAACACCTGTCATAGAACCTTTGGGTAGAATACGTAGTTTCTGTGAAAATCTGGACAATTAAACTTCAAAATTTACAGTGACATCGACGTGCACGAGCCGTTCCAAAATTGTCCGATCAACCGTTAGCCGAAGGTCGCGCAAACTGGTCTTGCGACGAAACACATAACCGCGATTCGCAATTTGAGCAAATTTAAACTTACGAAAGAACAACATTCTGGTAGCATGTCGTGATTAGTTTTTCACATAAAACAACAAATTCATGACGTATGGATCTCAAACTTTCAACACACCATTTGTACTAAACTACTGTTTGGTATTGATAATGAAGGGAAGTAATGGACTTGCAAATCCCTGACACAATCTTTAAAGGTGAAGTTATTGATAGCAACGTGAAAAAAAAATATGTAGTGGAGGTGTCATATCATTGCAAGGTGTTAATCATACTGCAGCTGATCTTTTGTCTCTGAGGCAATTAAAGGAAAATGACATGATTGGGGGACAATCCTCAACTTGAGGTAAAACTCTAGAATCAAGTTAACTGTGCAAGGATTCTACTGTGAAAATTTGTTAGGTCTATGGAAAATGTGTGTTATAGTGAAATCAAATCGTCTAGAACAGTTAAGTTATTGTTCAAGAAGGAAACAATAGTGCAGATAAAAACTTCTGCCAAACCCGTTCAAGGTAACACCATGGAATGAACATAGTACATGTAAGCCTCACTATTTCGGTGATCAACTGGTGTTGATATTTGTGACGTCTGTTTGGCTACCGTGTTGGTTCTCAAAGGCTCCTGGGTGTTGGGATGGCTTACTGTGTGTTTGCCCATGTGTGTTAGGTGCTGGGCTCTTGTGTGAAGTGTACACAGGGGTTTTAGGCCCATCGGAAGAATGAGAGAAATGATATCATGAGGGCGCTGAGTTTGGTTTTATTTGAACGGCTGAACCATTAACACAAGTATGTTAAACCGTAACGTGCATCGAAAATAGAAGGTCTGCATAAAAGGAACAAGACTAAATAGGACCCTTTGCCTCTTATTTTGTGAAAGGACTTGCAGTTGATCTGTCTAAGTGGGGTTCACTTGCTCTCTACTCTGGTCAAGCTTATGGTGAGTGCCTTAAATTCTCCATGATACGGAAAATGATTGAAAATCATGGAAAGTTGGAAACTAGAGAAGGAAATGGAATGTTTTGTAAGAAGGACGGTAGGAAAAAATGTATTTTACCAAGATAGGTTTTCACTAGATGATACACAAATCAGTCTGAGTGTCAGACTAATTTTCCTGTCATGTATAATTCAAATTAAAAATTTTATCAGCATTATTTTCACAAAACCTGGTTTTTTTTTTCAGCTCCAAGGCTAACGTCAAATGTGTACAATTTTATACATTTTAGCATATTTGGTCAAGAATTTTATTTCGGGGTGATCAAATCATGGACATAAACTTATTAACATGTAAGTTTACAGTTACAACTACATGTATCATGATGATCATCATTAGACAGTATTGTTATTATTATTATTAGACAGTATTGTTATTATTATTAGACAGTATTGTTATTATTATTAGACAGTATTGTTATTATTATTAGACAGTATTATTATTATTAGGTCAGTAATTTTTGTTTACTTGTCCTCCAAGGCCTGGTTAGTTGGTGAAAAAATGAATGAAATAGAAATTATATCAACAACAAAGGTACTTGGATACCATACCTACACAAACTTCTCACTATCTAGTGGCAGCATAAATAATTCCATTATCGTGTTATTGTCCGCGATGACAAAAATCTTTTCAGTGCATCGGTCAGTGCGGCAAGTGGTTTTCTTATATTCTCTTTGTCAGTGTCGTCTCAATAACAAAAGGTCAGACCTGTTTGTGGCTTCATATTTGTGAAACCTGAGTATTTGCTTTAACTCCTTATGTACCATAGGGGGTGACGCTTGTCATATAAATTCATACACATCGTAGATGTACGTACTTTAGCAGACAGTAAAATGGTAAAGAAGCATTCGTTTTGCCACGTTTTGCAGGAAAATGTGGGTGTTATTATGCTTAAATGAGATACATGTGAATATAACTATGGGCAATTCCACGAAAAATGTTACCCGAACTCAAAATCATGAAATCTGTAATAATTCTAGAAATAAATGCGCTACAGTGAAAAATTTAGTATCGTACAATAGAACTCATCAAACTCTTTAATTTGAGTGGTATTTGAATACATTTTAAGTGTATTTAGACATGCTTTTCTTCAAAAACCCCATTTTCTTGCAAAATTTTATCTTTTTTGAAAAATGCACAATCTTTGAGTCTGATTATTTCACATTCAACAGCACTTCAGAATTAATTTATAGTAGTTTATAGTTAAGAAAGGACCAAAAATGACTACCAGTAGCTTTACATTAGTTATCAAATGCTTTTAAGTGTAAATATTAGGACTTAAAAAAGTGGTCCGAGGTGTAATGTCCGTAACGTTAAAAATGTAATGTCCGTAACGCAACATTTATGGTCCTGTATGGGATATACTGAATCTGTTGTATCTAATTATCATCCTACAACTTAAACAGGTCCTCAACACCCGTTTCAGAAGAAAATTGGCTTCACTTCATGCTTAAGCTCCAAAAATTTTTGACAAATGCGTTGGTAGGTGAAAAGTCATGTCCAAAAAATGTAATGTCTGCGACGGCAAGCATTATGCGTGATAACAACCAAACGATAAATAGAAACTAATTCAAATTTAAACTGTTAACACTTCAGGGTGACTTGTGTGAGATTACCACAAATAGGTTCAGAATGATAATGATGGTTTCTAGAAATAAGCCCCCAAAGTTGCCAAAAATTGTCTGAATGTAATGTCCGTAATGCTGGAACTGCCCCTATGTTTTGTGAATTACAGTGTGGTATCCAGGACCACAAGTTCCAAGACTGAGGCCGTCTCAAAACACAACCTTTCCATAGGGTCTGTACAGGTGACTTGGACCAAGACCACTAGAATTTGGCCTCCAGGGCAGCCTTGGATTCAACACTGAATCTCTAGGTATTTCAACAGGAATTACGTGGACAAACAATTATACTTCCTTTATATCAAGGGCAATTTTTGTACACATTTGGAAATTTGGATCCTGCTACTTTGCATTTCTTCTAATTTTTGAGCGACAACAAGGACTTTATAAGGGCAGACGTAATTTACGTTAAAAATATGAGCTACATGTACATACAGGCGAACCTCCATGGTATAAGTGTCTCTGATAATAATGTCTGGAAATGAAGACCTGAAAAAAAAATCTACATTAAGACAAATCAGTTTTGTCATACCATTTTCCCCATAGACAGGTGTGTTACCATGCAGGCATGCACCCGATGAATAAGTCATGTGAGATGTTTTTGCATGTGTTGCCAGTGGAAGCATAACTTTCACAAGTTTTGTATTCTAAGATTTTTAATTGTCCATTCAAGCACTACTGTGTAGCTCAGATGTTGCAGTTTGACATAAAAAAAAGCAAACAGTATACTAAATAGGGTCTTGCCACTGCATCTTGGGTTGGCAATTTTTTTTATTTTTTTAATTTATTAATTTATTAATTGATTAATTAATTAATTAATTAATTTATTTATTTATTAATTTATTTATTTATTTATTTATTTTTTTTTTTTGGGGGGGGTTTGATTTAAGTCATGATCATCATAATTTCAATCATGGTTGAAGTCAATAAATTGATGTATTTGATTTAAATCTTGATTTACAAAAATAATCAGAATTTAAATCAGTGATTTAAATCACCACTCCTGTCCCTTGACTGTACATTGTATGTTACCAAATATGTTTTGATTGTTTTTAAGTTTTTCGTGGTGCATGGAAGATGAATTCATGTTTCTCCATTTTAGGGTAGCATTCCCCCGTTATAATGTGTGTCTCAGCACTACACATTTATAGACTGAAGTAAGAAGCTTATTGTTGTGTGTTTGAAAAAAAAAATGAAAAAATCTATGGTGGTTGTGACAAGTACATTGTACGTGTGAAAGTGATATTATTTGTAGGCATACTGTTGTGTGCCAAGTATATGCATTCATGCCATTTCATTCTCGAGTGCATCTGAAGGCCATACAGCCCCATGTATGATGCAATATTCTATGTATGAATTCAGTAGGGTTTGGCTTCTTGTAAAGGTCAAATTCATATCTTGCAACAAACAATACAATAAACTATAATAGGTAGTACTTGTTGTTTTTCTATTCTGTTGTAATTACCTCCTTGGACTTGTACAGAATACACAATGTATAGTTGATGAAAGGGTAATACAGTAGGCCTACACAAATATCATAAACAATGTATGAGAACAACAAAACATCAACAAAACATCAACAAAATAGAGAAAAATTGACAGTATAAAAAAATATTGTATCCCCCATTTTACTCCAAGCTAAAGATCTTGTAATGTTGCCAAACCTAAATTATTTGTTAAAATCATCATTATCATCATTAACCTCAACACCATTACTATCATAATTGTCATCATTGTCATCATCATCATCATCATCATCACCATCATCATCATCATCACCATCATCATCATCATCATCATTTTCTGCATCACATTACCAAAAAAAAAATGGGGGCTGTTACCTGTACATATGTGTACAGTAAATGTTTGATGTAAAATTAATATGCTATTGTTTCTATAAGTCCTTGTTTTTGTAGCATATCATTAGATTGCGGTAGGAGTATGATGGTTGAAGTAAAACAAACAAGTCAGTATTCATTATTCTCCAATGATTTCATATCCACCCACACAGACAAATGCCTCGTGACCTGACGAAAAAAAAATCTTTTTATTGATCGGCATAGCTGTGTCAAAGCGATAAAGAGGTCAGTCTTGAGAAAAATCAGTATAGCAGAGAGTAAGGGAGAAGAATCCCTCTCCTGTAGTAGGGGAATTTGATATATTCATTATTAAACTCATTGTCATCGTCGTGATCATCATCATCATCATTATCATCATCATCATCATCATCATCATCATCTTTGTCATCATCTGATCTTGAAGATAAACATTGATCATCATCATCATCATCATCATCATCATCATCATCATCATCATCATCATCATCATCATCATCAATACTACCACCAACATTTTCATTGTTGTCATTCTGAACCCCTTGGGCTCGATGCTATACAGCACTGTTGTTCAATGAGAGACGACACGATTTTCACGTGGTTGACTTTGAAGGGAATATAAACGCGTGTTTTCTTATAAAATTCTTCACAGAATATTTTTTCCTACTTTTTACTTGTCAAAAATGTGTATTTTGGGGGGACAGACATATCAAAAAAATAAAACTCTACCGTTTATCCGGTGTTTGACCGAAATTTCTGTCATATTTTCTGGGCTTCTGTAGAAGCCCGTCGTCTCTGAGTGTGCAATGTACTGGGCTTCTGTACAAGCCCGTCGTCCCCAAGGGGTTAATGTCATCATTATCATTGTCATGAAAATCTGTCATTATCATCATCATCATCATGCTCATCTTACTCATCATTGGCATCATCTTCATCATCTTCTTTTGCTCCTTTGTCTTCTCTGTCTTCTTCTTTTATTCTTCTCCTTCTCCTCATCCTTCTTCTTTTTGCGTGGTCTTGCATCTCCCCCCCCCCCCAAGAAAACAACAACAACTAAAACAACAATTAAAAAAATATCTTGTTCTTTTATGGGCTCTGAAAAATAAAATATATACCGGTACATGCATATGGGTTGTATTGGAATGTAGGTGTGAATAACATATTGATGTGTACATTAACAATACAAATTTGGAGCTCAAAATAAAATGAGGAGAGGGAGAAAATGTGCCCCCTTATGCCCATTATGCCCCTCAATGCCCTTCAATGCCCCATCCATGTATATATTAAGCCACTGTTGTTGTCCATTAAATAACAAGGTTCCCCTCGTACACCTTTAGAATAAATCATGATCTAATATGCATGAAAGCATGTACAGTGTGACTCTTCGGCCATTTTGCCATATCATGTTTTCCCCCTTGTGGATTGCATACGACTTGATAACTTGCTTCGTTGACAACACGAGCAAAAACTGATGACCTTTTCGCGCATTCATTATTATGCCTTGCTGCCTTGCCCAGAAAAGCCCCGTTATGATTGCGATATTTTTGAATAAATGAAGTTGTGCGTGTCGTGTGAGTCAGGTACTTGTAATGTGGGTAATATTATTGAAATATACAGTAGAGATATTTGGATTTACTGATGCACACTGTAGAATAATATGATTTGATAGACAGTTCATGCAGAATATGTAAATTTGTAGTAAACTTGATCAAAAATAACATCATAATGTACATGTATGATGCTGATGATATTAACTACTGGTAAAGTATTCAAGGTTTTTTGGATAATTTTCTAGTGGTAGTTATGGTAACTAATAATAGAGTAGTAAGTAGTAGTAGCAGTATTGGTAACTACTAGTAGTAGTACATGCAACAGCAGTAGTAGTAGTAGTTGTCATCGTCATATATTAGTAGTACTTAGTAGCAGTAGTAATAGTACACTTAACAGTGTACTATTACTAACTTAGTAGTAGTAGTAATAATTACCACTACTCTTACAGTGTACTACTACTACTGTGACTAAGTATGACAACTACTACTACTACTTCTACCAGTACTATTTTTGTATTACTAATTATGATCCAAATTTAGTCTTCTTTATTGTTTGTCCACATCACTGCACATCAGGTTTACAAGAAAAATGAGAAATGTGAAAAGGTTTTAAACTGACTGCTAACCAGTAGCTAAGATCTAAAACCACTTTGAATTGTTAGACTTCAGCTAATTTTGCACACTTGTAGTACCTATACTCGTACCCTACCTGGCTGGGTCCCAAATTCCAGACCCATACCCATACCCATACCTGTACCCATGGACTCATACCAGTACCCATACCCATGGCCCTATACGTGTACATGTACCCATTCTTCAGTCTGGCTCCATACCAGTCCTCAGACCCACTGGTCCTTACTCGTACCCATACCCATACCCATGACTGGGACCTACACAACAAGTCAGTCATTTGCTTTAGAAACATAAACGCTTATTAAATTCTAAGTATTTACACAGAGATTTTGGTATGATGGCATAGAGCACAACATTGGGGGTGGGGTGTAAAATTCCATTTTGGAAAGCAATACAAAGCAATATAATATGATATCATATATGATATTCTTGTGATGTAAAGTGTTACAA
The DNA here is from genome assembly GCA_001188425.1 of Eucidaris tribuloides. Classification (NCBI taxonomy): domain Eukaryota; kingdom Metazoa; phylum Echinodermata; class Echinoidea; order Cidaroida; family Cidaridae; genus Eucidaris; species Eucidaris tribuloides. The sequence goes on from JZLH01S0339011.1 coordinate 111,179, forward strand.
TCATGATACAGATGCAATACCTCTAACGTGAAGCAATAATGCTATAATATGCAGGTACCATAAATGTGCAATTTACTTTGTCAAATGAACACAGATGGAATTTTGATGATAATATGCAGGTCAAGACAATCATATGTTTCCTACACAGTAGAGTGATGTCATATTTTCTCATAAATGGCAGAGGGACAAAGCCTCCATCCCTTGGGGATGGGGGGGGGGGGGAGGGGGCGGGGAGTCTACTTCACATTATTGACCTAACAGCTCTGTGATGCCAGGCAATTACAGTGATTAATACTGTACAAGCTAAACAAATATACATTAGGGAGCTGTGAGTGTAGGAGAAAAAGTTAATAGATTATCAGCTATTGGATGAATTAAAGATGTCGGAAATATTGATCTGACATGAAATTATGTTTGGAGTCTAATTTTGAGTCATACCTTTGTTTCTGTCAAAACTATGTTAAATGTGTAGCATACTACAGTGCATACTAGTATATAATTAACCATGATTAATCATGAATTGATGTTCAGTACCCGAAAACAATTACAAATCATAAGCTTTCCGTGAAATGGTTTATTTCAGTAATATGCAGAAATGGTACCATTTCATTCCAAATACCTAGAGTGAGATATTGAAACACTCAGTCATGATACAGTATGTAGAGTGTGAAAATCCATAAGAGGCTTCATAAATGCTTGTAATGCTGATATTTTTATGTTTTTTTATAGTTCTGTATTGCTTCTACATGTATCTCATCACGGACCTGCTGGAGAACAGCCTTTGGCTGAAGCAGGTTCCATGAAATAAGATTGAAAAAATATAATATTGTGCATTCCGCAATGATGAGCTAAATTCTGTCATTATACATGTAACATCAATGTTGGTGTATCACATTGATGATGTTAAATGTCTGCAAATATATTGATCATGAAACATGGAGGTGAACCATACACATAAATGTTCAGGCAGTGTACATGTACATGTATGTGCACATTATGATGTCAGAATGTCCTGTTCTAATGCAGAACAAGTTGTGATTAACATATATGTACATGACTGTATGGTATGCTGATGATTTACATACTTGGGCATGCATCTAATATAACTAGCTTTTATCAAGATTATCATTTTGATCATCATATTTATTAGTTTGTGCATGCATACTGTATGTGAACAATGTGGATTATTTGCTTGGCAGCAGGGACCTGCATATGTCTGCATGTATAGTAGGCCTGATGTAGGAAGTATTAATGCATGGTGACATATAAACATACTACTACTACTGCTACTACTTTAATCTTTACTACTACTACATCTTCTACTACCACTTCTACTATTACTGATAGTCAGGGCTCGACACTAGCACTTGCCCGCTTGCCCGGGGCAAGTAAAATGTCATGTCGGGCAAGTAAAATATCAAAATGTAATAATTTACTTGCCCGATCGGGCAAGTAAAATTTTGATTGTCTCGGGGAACAAAAATACGCTAGCCCTTTCGCTCTGGCAAGCTCCGAAATCGCGCTTGTATTTGTGATAAAAGAACGCGAGCGGTCGTCGGAGAAAACACCCGCTCTGTCCATTGCTTGCTGAGCCTTGGCTGCACTGAGGTGGCAGCTCGACCATCGGCTGCGGCCGGCTAGCTAGCTCAGCGCATGTCAAGTGCAGCATGCACGGAAAATCCATGCAAGTATACCTTCTGTGCGTATACTGCTGCTCGCACGCACTTTCGTCGAAGGGTAAAATCGCCGATTGTAATCTCACATTTCAGGCGAATGCAAGACTGCATACATATACTGTGTGCACAACTAAGATAAAATATCTGTAGTCCCATTCATTTAAATGGCGTAGTTGGCAGCTAAACATCGTACACTACACAAATACGCGAATCGGAAGTAAATGGTCAAAAATTAATGTAATTACCATTAATATGAAGAAAAGGGGCAACTATTTGATTGAGGGTTGGAATACCTTAGACGGGAAAATGCAAGTAATTTTTTTCCAAACTCGATAATCGGAGCTGTGAGCTGCCTTGACTGCCGAACTGTAACGAATGACAAATTGCTGCCTGTCGAGTGTCAGCTCCGTCCGTGATTCTATGCCAATACATCGGGCCAGTGGAGCTTGAAAGTGCATGAAAAGTATTGTTTGTGTAACTGTTAAACACTCTTCTACTCAGTTTTCATACATTTACGACTACCTGGAAAACATCAATTTGGCTATATCTGGTGGAAAGACATACTGGAATTTACCTCCAAAATAGCCCACGAACGGAACGAAGTACTCCCAACAGTTGAAGTGACCTTGCCATGTTTGCTGCTAGCTAGGCAGCCAGCCTTCAAATAAGTTTTGATCAAGTCCAGACTATTTTTCTTCTTGTTTTATGTTGCTGTTATTTAGTCTAGATCTATGTGTGATCTGATTTTAGTGCTGCGCTGAAAATAACTGATTTCTTCTCCAAATTATAAAAGCCTTTTCTTGAATGATGTGTTCCACTGAAAGTTGGCAGCCGCTAACTTTCAGTGGTAAGTTAGTGGCACACATGTTATGCACACACTTTCACTGTTAAGACCAACACTTGAGAGACGATATGTAAATAAGGACAATGATGCAACTTTTTTGTCAAAGTAGGCCTATCTGTTCTGAAACTTTGAAAAAAACTAGTGAAAAAAAATTAAAGATTTTCTTCCCCTTGGCTTAGGGGCCTAAATTAAGAAAATTATGACCAAAAATATTACCAAAAGTGAACAACATATATGTTTGAATTAAGTTGAACAACGTGTCCTCATGCTTTTACCCAAACGAAAGTCAGGAAAGCAGCTATAACATGTTGCTCTCTGAAGCTCAAACAATTGCCGTCAAATTATTATAATGTCTTTTTCATTGATGATGGTTTGTGTAGAATTGTGGTAAAAAATTTCATGACTCTTTAAATTCATAAATTATACATTAAACTCTCAGAATTAAAAAAAAAGAAAAAAAACCCCTTCCAATGCCATTAAAAAGACTGGTGAGAAATTATGATTTTTTATTATTTTTATTGTTTTTTTTCGGGCAAGCAAATTTGTCTTTCGGGCAAGTAAAATTGTAAAATGTGACAATTTTACTTGCCCGAAGGGCAAGTAAAAAAAATGTTAGTGTGGAGCCCTGTGATAGTAGAGGTGGGCTATAGAGGGTCAGTTTCTGGTTACATTTTCTGATCATGCTCATCACACCCTAGTTTGATGACTTCATGTGTACAGACACCATATTTGCAAAAAAAAAAGAAGTACTTCTACCACTACTACAACTACTACTACTACTACTACTACTACTACTACTACTACTACTACTACTACTACTACTACTACCATCACCCACTACTACTAATATTTCTGTGTTTACGAATACTACTACTTCTGGTAGTAGTAGTAGTAGTAGTAGTAGTAGTAGTAGTAGTAGTAGTAGTAGTAGTAGTAGTAGTAGTAGTAGTAGTACTTCTACTACTGCTACTACTTCTACTTCTACTACCACTAGTACTTCTACCACCACTACCACTACCTCTAATACTATACCACTAATTATTACTACTACTACTAACTACTACTACTACTACCACCACTACCACTGCTGAATTACACTAAAACTTGAGAGGCTTTATGACACAAAATTGTAGAAAGTAGTTGTTTGAGCTTCTACATTCATGTTCAATGTTACATAGCAGCCAAGATTGAAAAAAAAATGTTTTGATTAATTTGCAGTCACTAATCAAGAAATTCCTGAAGAAATACCCCTAAGCATAGAAAATTCTGGAATAGTTTTACTCTAAAATTGCAAAAGGGAAGTGAAATAAAACCCTCATATAATAGATTTAAAAAAAACCTGTTTCAAAACAAATGAACAAGATTATAATTTTTTGCAGGCTTTCACTTTTGCATAATAATAGAGAGTTTAATAGCACGTACAGGGTAATGCACATCATATACATTTTTTGTAAACTACATTTTCGGCTTCTATATCATTTTTTTAAGTAATCAATTGGTGATTCATGTAAAACATGTTATCACTAAGTTTCATCTTCCATAGAGCCTTTAAAATGTCCTTTTTTAAAAATCCCAGACCATCAATTTAGCTTATTATGCCTGTTATGATACTTGACAACACCTGCAACAAATACGAAATTTGCTGCAATGAGATGTGAAAAAGAAAAATGTTTACAAGTTTTTGCACATGTGTGCATTAGGCACATTCATGTAGTTATCATTCTGTAATAACCTCTTCTCTAGAAGAAACGATCAGTAGAACAAAAACAAGTCATTATTTTTGTTCGATGCCTTGAAGATATGATAGATGATCAGTAAATAGAATAATAACACATGAACAAATACTGCACAGAAATACAAACATATTTGTTTACGTATCCGGGATTGTAACTTGAAAAAATTGGTATGATGTCATTCAAAATATTCCCTGAGGCAAATGCTACGAGCTTTTGGATGAGTCCCACGCCACTTGAGGGGTTTTAATAAAAGCAACTGTTGCTTGATCATTCAAGAAATAATATCTTGTGTGTAGTCTTCAATGGATTAATTATCACCTTGTACATCTGTAAATGGTACTGTAATTTACCTTTTTCCTAGAGAAACGATCAGTAGAACAAAAACAAGTCATTATTTTCGTTTGATGCCTTGAAGATATGATAGATGATCAGTAAATAGAATAACAAATGAGGACATATTGCACATACAGCATACGACAGTATGTTCTGAAAATAAGCACATTCATTTGATTATCATTGAATACATCTGTAAATTCTACTGTGATTACCGCTTTCCTAGAGAAACAATCACTAGAACAAAAACAAGTTATTGTTTTTCTTCATTGCCTTGACAATATGTAGATGATCAGTAAATAGAATGATAACACATGAACAAATACTTCGCAGCAGTACAAACATATTTGTTCGCATATCCGGGATTGTAAATTGAAAAAATTGGTATGATGTCATCCAAAATGTTCTCCGAGGCAAATGCTATGAGTTTTTGGATGGGTCCCACGCCACTTGAGGATTTTAAAGCAACTGTCGCTTGATCATTCAAGAAATGATATCTCGTGTGTAGTCTTCAACGGGTTAATTATCACTTCGTACGTAGACCTGCAAATTGTCCTGTAATTTACCTCTTTTCTAGAAGACGCCATTTGCAGAACATAAACAAGTCTTTATTTTTGTACAATGCCTTGAAGATATGATAGATGATCAGTAAATAGAATAATAACACATGAAGAAGTACATGTATTGAACATACTGCGTACGGGAGTATGTTCAAATGCACATTTATTTGATTATCATCTCGTACATCTGTAAATTCTACTATATTACCTCTTTTCTAGAAGACGCGATCAGTAATACAAAACAAGTCTTTCTTGTCTCGCCTGGACGTGTTTAGGAAGAGACTATGAAATCACTTTTCTGTATGTATGTATGTAGTATGTCC
>JZLH01S0339033.1:0-12335 GCA_001188425.1 Eucidaris tribuloides
TAAAAAAAAAAAAAAAAATACACAGATTTGTTTCAAACATGATTGGAACATTCTAGTAAAGCATTGTGTTTACAGCTTTCATTCACAATACAACACCTTTCTGCTGCTGTAACCTGCTGCTACTGGCTCCCTTTACATTTAATACTGAAGTGAAATATGTTCAAGGGTCAGCGAAAACAGAATGTGCGTTTGCTATTTCATTTGCGCTGTGCAGAAAAACCGCTTTAAATGTCCGTTGCACACAAAGTGTTTTCGTTTTGATTTTTCATCCAGTCCATGTTGCACAAGAGGGAATATTTCCACTTCTGGGAAAGGTTCCAGTCCGTGATAAAATGAGAGACATTGGACAAGATTCAGCAAAGAGGGCAGCATATAGTCCTAGGAGCTGGCGGACTGCCTGTCGGACTGAACGGTGGCGAGACGTGTCTGGAGGGACGGGGTGCCGAGGCAGATCCTCTTGGAGGGGCTATCCAGGGACTCGCTGAGTAGCTGTCGTTTTGTGCGCTCACCAGCCTTCAGCATGTTGTTCATGTTGTTGAGCACCTGAAACAAGTGGAAACAAAAGAATCATTAGAATGTTGTCAGTACAATGGCATAACATTCATTCTCTCCATGACAAGGGTAAAATTGAAATTTTGTTATCTTAAAAAGTACTGAGTAAGCTCTTTATGGCCCCAATAAAGCAGGTGTACAGTTGATTTGGTATCAGTGTGAGCAACACTTCTGAGCTGATTTTTAAAGTTCTTGATTGATTCTGCAACCCATGTTCTTCACAAGGTTTGCTACCTCTCATTGTGTAGAGAATATATGTTATCTATACGAGTGCCTGGTTTAACTTAGCTTTTACAGGTCATTCTACAAATTAATACAAATTCATTATTGACGTTTAGTACAATAATAATAACATCTTTGCTCACAAAATATTAGTCCACTTACTCTTTCAATCATGATTTACTCGGTTTATCACTTGAATCATCATACATTATCTTGCACTGATGAGCTTGTACATATCCTACATGTCACATATTTAGGCTAATGATGTATTCATAATTATGAGTAATTCTGCATATTTGTTTTTCAATCTGCTGTCCAAACATTTCTGAATTGATGATTTTATAGTTATAATGGGATATCTCACATATTTTATAATTTCTTTATGAAATAAGAGTCAAAAAGTCACATGTATGATACATCACTGCATCCTACAAGGCATGAATCAGTTTTGCCTATATTTCAGTCCACAAGGAGAAATCACTCATGCTGACCACTTAGGCATACTAACAAAAATGACTATGAAAGATATCATTACTTCTGTATTTTTATGGTTGGTTGAAATAAATAAAGGAAATGAAATGAAATGAAATGGAATGAACTTCGTTGTGCGCCTGGCAGCAAGTCATTAGCAAATGTTCTACGCAAAAGGGCGTTAACAGTAAATTGCCTCTGAAAAACCAAAGAACCACCTTATTCCATATTTTTTTTTTTACTGATAGGACCTAAAAGATCACAATTCTTTGATTTCATGTGAAATGAGCCAAGGGTTTTCATGTTACACACAATTTACTATTAACACCCTTTTGCCCAGAACAATTTGCTAACGACTTTCTGCCAGTGTCATCAGAAAACTGCAAATATTGTAAAATTAACATGATCAATACGGAATCACTCTTCAGGTGAACATAGTGTCTTACCTTAGCTGGGCTTCTCTGCACCACATATTTCATCATCCCCTTTGGACTGAGTAACGGTTTCTTGATTGGCGACACGTAAACCTCGTGCCGACTCGACACCTTTCTTGGTGACACCACATGAGGGCGTGGTACGGGAAGAGGTGACAACGGCGGGGCTTCCAGTTTATCAGATGCACCATCTGAACTTGGGACAAACTTGACGGCAAAGTGTTGTATCTTTTGCAAGTAAACCTGCAGTACAAAGGAAACAACCAAATTTGCAGTGAAGTTTATATTTCCCTTTGAGAGTAGTACATGGATTAGCTAAATGTAACTGTTTTCATGCTTCTTAATGGTCAAAATTATTTCTTCTCGGCGTGTTTCTTTCACAGACTTATTGGAACGTAGAAGACAATTGCCTCTTTTTCAATTACACACTTTATAAAGTACTGATAAAATACTGAAATGCAATAATTTGTGTCCTTTGTTCTTCTAGTGCCAGTTCAACAAAGTTCCCTTAAAAACTCTCAAAGTGTTGAAAAACAAAACAGAACAAGTAAAATAAACCTACTTCACAGGAGACTTCATCTGAAAATCATAATTCAGGAATCTATCATCATGCATGAGAGCAAAGTTTGAAAAATCAACAACATTATTAAAAACATTTTTAAATTTTGTCATTTCAGACTCTATATACTTGCAGATGAAGAATATCAAACTCTTTCTTCTTCACGATTGTTAACGTACCGAGTTGTAGAATTTGATGAGGTCTCCTCTGTGTTCATCCTCAAAGGTAGAAGCAGTACCAGCCATCCTTGTAGGGGTAGGCGGGGCACTGCTGGGCTGGGGAGCAGGCAGGGTGCTGGCTGAACGGATGAGGGTGGCGGGAGTGTCAGCTGTGGTGGTAGGCAATGAGGGGATGTGGTACAAATTAATTTCACATGATTTTCAGGGATGCCATTCAGAATTTATGAGACAGCCTGAAATTTGCCTAAAATGAGCTATTTTGTACACAAAAAAGCCTGGATTATGGCCCGAAAATGAATTACCAAGGTCTGAATTCAGGCTTTTGCATGAAAACTGGCATCTTTGGATAATGATTTGCACAAAAGAACCAATTTTCTTCAGATTTGATCTATCTAAAGAAATGAGATGTGAGAATAGTTTCAAATTTTGGATTCATTTGTTCTGTAGTTTTTGAAAAAAACAACAATAAATCATTTGGAAATCAGCCATTTAGTCAAGTTGTGTAACAATGGTATGGATGCCAAAACACTGCTAAGCACTGTTTCAACTTCAATGGTGTGGGTTTCTGACCTAGTAAGCCTTGATCAGTAGGTATTCACTTTTCAATCAGATTGGTGTCATGGTCATAAAAAATTCATATTCAAATTCAATTTCAAATTTACCAGACCTTGCGTTATTTTCACAAAAAATGACATTTTACCCCAAGGCTGTGTCAAAAATAGTGTTTATCTGTATCTTTACATTATTAGCCTACTGATCTTAGCTGATTTGCTTGATAAACAAAAAATTGCCATTTTACTTAATTATACATTGGTTTTAATATACTTTAAAAAAATAGAGACAGTGATTTTCCGTTTCAAAAAATGGTCTTTTCCATTTCTGAAAACCTGTAATTCCGTTTTGACTTGGATCTAAAAATGGAAATTCCATTTCGTCATAGAAAATGTGCACAGGAAAAATATGAATTCCATTTTGCACAGGTGAATTCCATGAATTTTCACTTGAAAACTAAAGAACCAAACCGGATTTTCCATTTTGATTTACCGGAAAACAGACAAATCACTGTCCCTAAAAAAGCAAGACATAGAAGATAATATTTTTCTGGGACTTTAAATCATGAATTGAATGCAATTTCTCTCCTTGGTTCCTGTTGCATAAGAATGTTTTTCTCGATAATACTTGGCAGATGATAATTGCATTGACAATAATCCAATGACTGATGAGTTAATGGGTATCTACTCACTCGTCTTGGACTCCGGCGATCCCCTGCTGCCATTCCTTGAGCTGCCCTCACTAGATCCCTGCTTCTTGTTGCTTTGGATCAGCACGCTGCGGTAGACGTGGCTGGTGGCCTGGGGCTGGCATCGGTAGCTCTTCATGATCTCTTGGAACTGCCGATCTTCATGGGTCACCTGATATTTATGATAATGAAGATGATCACATGATGTAATGATATGAGAAAATGGGAAATTCATCTCACTCCCTCAAATAAATATAAATAATAACTAAATGAAATACACGGATAAATAATCACACACATAACTAAAAAAAAAAATAATATATATATATATATATATAGATATAGATAGATAAGTAAATAATTAGATAACTGACTAACTAAACAAAATAAATGAATAAAGTCATAGGGAAAAGCAAGTTTTTCTGCTGTTAGGTAGTAGGATGCAACAATAACTTTAGTGGCACCTTCAGAGAATGTTTGCAGGACACTAAAGACAAGTTGTTCTGCGACCACAAGTTGCGCGCTGTTTTTTAACGGTCAGTCAAAATGAGGCATGCACTTTAATTGGCAGTTTTTCAGGCAAAATGCTGGGGGGGGCGGGGCAGCCATAAAAGCTATGAAAATATAAATTTGTTCAGGCTAGAACTACTTTTGACCTCGAAATTGTTTTGGGCGTTTTTGGGCAGTGTTGTTCTGGCAAGTTTGGTGTGCACTAGGAATCGATGGAAAGTGAACCATGATGACCGCTGAATGACGTCCCTGCAATGACCTTCTGACTTTGGGCATTGTTCTGCATTTAGGTCAGTGTTCTTCGGAAAAGTTAGGTGGTCCTACATTCTAATGACAATTGACTATTAGATGACAGCCTGCATGACCCGCTGCATGACCTTTGAACCTGGGCATTGTTCTGCATTCAGGTCAGTGGTTCTTCAGACGAAGTTAGTGGTCCTAGCGTACATTCGCTATGACAATTGAACGGCTTAGAGAACCAGATGACGCCTGCTGACTCTTTGACTAGGCATTGTTCGGGGGGTGCATTCAGGTTAGTGTCTTTTCTGACCAGGTTTAGGTGGTACTAGTACATTCCTATGACTTGACACTCTCTAGATGACCAGTGACGCCTGCAATGACTTGTGACCCACTTACCCTTAGTCCACCCACTGATCATTGTTACCAAGTGGTTTGAATTGATAGCATACACTTTTCAATTGACAGTCATTTAACGGGAAAGCTTTAGACGCAAAATGAGCGGAATACATACAGAAAAGTGATTTCATACTCTCTTCCTGAACACGTCCAGGCGAGACAAAAACAGAGTTGTATCCAAGGCCGTCCTTGGCTTTGGCCTCAGGTGCAGCACTTGTTGCCTTGGATACAACACTAACAGTCATACATTTTGTATTGAATGGTTTATTCATTGACCCAGTAATTTTACTTAAGTAAATTAAATTCTTCCTCTACAACCATGTAGTCTTACATTTTTTAAATTTTTTTTAATGAAAACGTCAGTACATCCCACTTCTTAATCTTAATTTTGCATGCTTCTCAAAAACATATTAAACATTTGACGAAGTATAAAGGCCAAAGCCAGAACATTACTATGTCAATAATACCAAAAGAGGAATTTTGCATTGTGTCAGAAATACACAGTCATGGCTGCAACTCCCAAAACTAGATAGGAAAACATACTTTGTAAATCAGGAAGACTAGTATGATACAGATAGATTATGTTAGACTGACCTTACAAATGACGTAGGTAGAACACATGATGATTTGATCTAGATGTCTGTCTTTCATCATCTCAGTGCGGTGGACAAGGGAATACTCCAAGCATGTCCAGATCTTCCTCCGAAGGTCATCCTCTATCCTGAGACGGTGGCACAGATCTAACAGACGCACGTTCATCAAGTGATATACCTACAGAATATCGTACACATGCATTAGAGTATGGAAATTTCAGCACTGATGTTACTGTCATGCTAGAAGCACAAATTCCTTGGTACATGAATTACCGGTAATGTTCTGAGGATAAAAATTCTATAAGACAGTAATCTATTGAGAAAAAGTGGAATGGTCCCACATTGATTTTCATGTTTTAAGAGGAATTAACGATCGTTTTCAGACCTAATTAAAGACACAATAGCATGAAAGATCATATGGCTCAGATTTTTATTTTTTTTTTAATTTGAAACATGTTACAGACATTATAAAACATTGTGAAAGCCCCATTTAAACAACTGTCAAACTTTGCTATCTGACAGTTTTTGAATGGACAAATAAACACCCTAGAACACAAAACTTCAAACAGTTATGCTGTCACTTGTAAAATAAGTACTGATAAAAATTGGCATATGAATTACTGTCAATTGACAAAAACTCTGCAACTTGAATGGTAGCTCAAAGATTTTCACTGTTTAAAAGCACATAATGATTGTTTTGAACTTCAATTTTTTCAGGGCTTCACTTTTAGACCTAATCAGACACACACTGGTAGCATGGGGAATTGTGTGGCTCAGATTGTTTAAACTGGAAACATTGTTAAACAATGCCTTTAAATGATGCTTTAACATACAAATACAGTGAAACCTGTATATAAAGACCATGCAAGGGAGACAAGAAACATGGTCTTTATAAATAGGTGGTCTTTAAGTACAGGTTCCTGTAATACACTTTTCAAGGAAAGGTATTTTTCAAGGGAAACTAAACTTGTGGTCTTTGGTGGTCTTTCTATACAGGTGGTCGCTAGAGCGGGTTTGACTGTAATTACCTTTCTGAAGAAAATGCCAATAGATCCTGTCCTCTTAGGTCTGGGTGGAGGTGCAGGTGCAGTGGAAGTGCTTGTGCTGGCATCAGGCTCTAGTTTGGGTTTGACCGGTGATGTGGTCAGATTAATGGCAGACAATACCTTGACTGGACTGACGATGAAGCGAGTTTTGTTATCTGTGTAAATGAGTAAAATAGTATTTAAAAAAAAATCAGTCCCACATCAATGACTAGAATAAATGCGCTTTTATTTATTTAACCCTAAGAGGATTGCAAAAGTGTTCCAAACAAGTTTCATTGAAAAAAACAAGAAAGAACACAAGGTAAAAAAACAAAAACAAAGAAATACATAAGACATACCTGCCAACATTTGGAAATGCAAAATCTGGACAACCAATGGCCGGGGGTCCAGGGGGCCACCTAGGCCCCTGGCGGGGTTCAGGGGCAGAGCCCCTAGCAGGGGTCCTGGGGGCACCGCCCCCGGAAGCTCCTGGATTTTACCATTGCAATGCAGTTTCTGACACATGCCAAAAATGTGTCTTGTACATCTTTACCTCAAGATCAATGTGTGACCCAATTTTCGTGAGGATTGGTCAAAAACTGAGGAAGCAGTTCGATGTGCAAGATTTTTACCTGATTTATTACCATATACCATTACCATGGCAACGCAGTTTCCGACACATGCAAAAAACTATGTCTTGCACATCTTCCCCTCAAGACCAATGTGTGACCCAATTTTCATGAGGATTAGTTGAAAGCTGGAAAAGTAGTTCGATCCGCAAGATTTGCAACGGACCGCCCAACCGTAAGGTGATTCCTATATACCCCCTTCAAACTTCATTTGGCGGGGGTAGAAAGATAATAAATCCCTCAATTCACCTTGAATCACCATGTATTTGGGAGACACAACCACGGTACTATTGGGTGACGACGTGCTACTGGCGGCCGCTTGAGACACTGGCTGCAACTGGGTGAAAGTCATCGCCTTGGCTGCTGGGGGCTTGACAGGAGCCGAGGCCGCATCTGTCTGATCCGAGGATCCCGTTGACGAAGCGGTGGATGATGATGTTGATGGGTTGGTGTCGTTGGTGAAGAGACGACGTCGAGCGCTGCCCGGTGACGGAGAGCTGAACCTGTCGTGAGCTGAGGTGGGTGACTGCAGGATTGGATCAGCTGCAAACGAAACAATGCAGTTGGAAGATTTTGAAATATAAACGACAAATTATTTGAAATTGGGCCATTGCTCAAAGGTATTTTGTAATGGTAATCTATGTTTCAGACACTGGGTGTACCTTTCACATACCAATTTTGAATTTGGTACAGTCCAACTGTAGTAAAGATTGCTTAACAATCATAAACGTCACTGTTGTGAGTTTAAAACTTTGATTAGCAGGTATTTATTTTTCACTAGATGATACATGAATCAAGTCTGGTAGTTAGTAATAGTTTAATGGCTGTATACGTCGGTGCATTCTGTTTGAATTTTATCAGCGCTTACTTTCACAAAACCTAACTTTTTAGCCCCAAGACTTTTGTGAGAGGTGAAGATTTATGCAAATCTTTACATTATGAATGATTTTTTAAACTTATTTGGTTGCTAAGTTTACTTTGGGTTGTGCAAATCATGGACACATTATCTTTAACTTAGGTTCTTACTTCTTCCACCCAGCTGTACAACTCTCCTGTGCACTATGGGTGACAACAGGCCTTGAGCCGCGGTGGTGGTGCTGGTGGTGGTCAAAGTGGTGGTGGTAGTGGAAGTCGTGGTCTGCGACGAGGACTTGCCACCGTCTGTCTGTCCCGGTATCACGGCATCTTCGCATGTAGGGACGCCCAGATCAGATTCCCTCAGGGTCTCCCACAGTGGTGAGTCACTACGCCATGCCCTGTCCTGCAAGATGTCCTCCTCAATCTAGAAAGATCGAAATGTATTTCCATAAAAAATAAAATTCCGAATAAAATATAACCATTCAATATTTGGACATTCATCTATGGTAGAGCTTCAATTTTCTTCGAGCCAGAGTATAATTTTTGTTTCATCTGACAATTTTTTTATCAATCTTTCAAAATTATGGCATTGTCAATTCAAAGAAATATAACAAAAATCAAATACCCCAACATTACATATGTTGTATTTATTTTGTAATAATACTGTAAAGAGACATCACATTACTTATAACAAAATGTCAAAATGTCTTCCATCCCCTCCATACACACAAAATAGGTAGCCAACATTTTGATTTTTATCTTTCAATAATGGAAACATTTTAGAGGTGCAATCTGTAACAATAGGTCAGAAAAATTTACTGTACACTTCCTTTAAAAGATCTGACACATGTACATTTACTTGTAAGCTTTTCCAACATTACAAATTTTGTGATGCAAGAGTTTGAATACTCACATGGTTGAGATGTTTGATAATATCTCTGGATAGACCTTCCTCAGCCCTGAGAAACAGCTCGATCACTTTGTAAAAGTGGAATGCCGGGATTGAGAATGCATCCATCACCCACGGGAATGTCCTGTCGGGAAGTAGAAAACATCATTTGGGCAAAAGGTTAATAGACAAACCTTACACAAAATGCTATAAGTGGGACTACATATGAATCAATCTAAGTTTTATGAAAATCATTTACATGGACATATTCTCAGAAAATATGTCTTCGAACAAAGTGTACTGTAAGTCACCGTAATGTTAGTAACCAATGTCCTTGTAATTTATACAAAAATAGTGTAACCCATTACATTTTGTATATTCAGTGAGTTTGTGACTCCCTATGAGAGTGCATAGAAAAGGGTACAATTTTTTTTTGTTTTTGAAAATAAGAGCTCCACATAAGGACATTTTTCGATTACGTTCTCTTTCATTTTATGCATACATGTAACGCAAGTAACCCAGACATTTCAATGATTTTTATTAAGTACAATTTTTTTTTCTCAATTTTTATTTTGTACAAATGAGAAGGAACATAAAGCATATATGCTTTACGATGACAAAGACTTTTGAACACCTACCATTAACATGTTTGCAAGAGATCAACAAGTGAGTCAATGTGCCTTCAAATGTAATGTAAATGTGGAATTGCCCATTTTTTAATACCACAAGTCACGCAAGATTATATGAATACCGATTTAAAATTGTATTCAGTCAGGTAGTTGTTTTTCTCAGTTCTTCACAAAGAACCAAAAGCCCATGCTAAGATACCATTTTTATCAGTCTATAACATGAAAACTGGACTTTGGTTTTGTCTGACTTCAGCAGTATGTAACAATGTACATTTCCTGATTACTTCTACTGGTCATGTGTCTGGAGTTTAAGCCTGTTATCGATATGCTCTCTATCGATAGTACTATCGATAACTGGCTGATTTTGCATCTTAGCGATATATCGATAGTGAATCTGTGTTAACGATATTAGCCGACAGACATCTATGTGTACTTTTATGAATCTTGTTTCAAATCCAAGACTGATTTCCATCATGGCAAGGGAGAGTATTATGGTTAACTGACATATTTGATATAGATTGTATGTTCCAGCATTTAAAGAAGAACTTCAAAATCGCATAAAAAAATCGAATTGTTGATAGACCAAATCAGCTGTCAGTGTCAGCTCAGCTGAGTAGACGGAGGAACTACAAGTACTGCAGACTATACATGTACATGTACACACAAGACAACAGAAATAAACGCTACATGCATTTACATTCGACTCTAAAAACTGTCTTGCTTTACCTGAAAATATTGTGCTGATACTCTTCTCAGCGTGATATTTCCGTGAAATATTCTCCTCCTAACACGTCTCCCAAGTTAACAGGCGACTTGACTTGGTTTTCCAGCCAAAAATATCAAAGCCAGATTATCAAAAATACAATTTATTTTGTCACGCGAGATCATGTAGACCAATACACGATGTATCATTCGCTGTCCCAGCACCGTATTCCTACCAGTGCATGAATAACGCAAGCTGCTCAGCTGAGCTAGCTGGGCGTGCGAAACACATGCATGATCGTCTAGCGCACACAGCTTGCAAAATGTGGCATTTGTGATCGTTGTTTTGTGTGGTCAATGTGTAGCGCGCCGCGTCATGGTGCACTGTAGAGATCTGTATCTCTACCGTGCACCATGAAGCAGCGCGCTACACATTGAAATATCACGCTGAGAAGAGTATCAGCACAATATTTTCAGGTAAAGCAAGACAGTGTTTAGAGGCATTCTGTTCTGTTACATACACAGACCTACAATACGAGTATTATTTTGATGGTTAGTTAATTCAGCCTATTTTTCGGCAATAATTAATTATCGATAATTATCAATATCGGTAAGGATTTTCTTACCGATATATCGTTAAAGAATTTCTCAACGATAACAGGCCTACTGGAGTTAAGATTATTGCCTTGGGAATTCCAGTGCAGGAAGATTTACAAGAAATGCCAAGTTTGCTGATCTTGCTTTGATTTCTGTACTTGCCTGTGAAATGTAGACTAGAAAGTAATGTCTTTGAAACTTCACACTAAATAATTGATAACGGCAGTGACTTCTATTGTTTACATCACATAACCAAGTTTAGAAAGTTAAACTGATAAGTGAAATGGACTCGAAACAAGTATTTATCTTAACTACTGTACTTGTTTATGAAATACACACTTGAAATTACTTGCCACACCAACTACAAAGTGACTTTTCATTTTAATGACTCTTGTTTACATCATAAAGCAAAGTTCGAAAAGTTCAGTGGATAAATGAATTTAAAAATAAATTTACTCAAGATTATCTTGAAAAAAATGTTTGTACTTACCTCTGTGAGTTATATGCAAATATAACCACTTCCACACAGCAAGCAAAGAGAGATCTGTGGAACATGTCATGTTCCAACAAATGCTGCAAAACAAAGAAATAAAAACAAAATACAAAATATGATCCTATTATTTAAACACTTTGCTATGAATTTTCTTCAGAATGGGGAAGGGAAAGAAACAATTAAATTTGTTCACAGTATCAGAAAGGTAATTTCTACTTAAAGGCTTAACCCTATTTTAACTGGGCTATTTCAGACCAGGCCCCCCTTCAGATCTTGGCCGCGGATCGTGCAATTGCCACACAAGTTAGCATGCGCATAGAGCCGGATGTAAACTACAAGACTATAGTTACATTTTCAAAATATATATTTTTTATATGTTTTAACAATTAATCATGCAAATAAGTGCATGAAATTTTGTTTTCGCCTATAACTCACTTACAATAGCTGGTAGAATGCTAATTTTTGGTGAAAATATTCATTCTGACATTTCTAACAGTAATCTACATAAAAATTTGCCAAATCGGAATTAATTTATGTTATTTTATTGTTTTGTGTAATTTCTTATGTTATTTCTTTGTTTTTGACCGTTTGTTTCTATTTCTTTTCAATGAATTTGTAGGGGAGACACTTTTGAGGATCACTAAACAAGCATAAAATTAAATCTACTCAACCAGTTTAAATAAAATAATCAAATGTTAATGATTTTTGGCTGAAAACACAATCTGCATTGATTTTGTACAGAAATCAACGTTTTGAGCAATTTGGGGCTCACATGCATGTACAAAACGTTGCGCAGCATCATAAAGTAGTCCGATTTCTCGCAAAAATGGTCGTCAAAAGATGTGGCAAGACCTTCATAAGTAAAAAGTCAGCAAGCGACGGGTCAAAAAATTTTGGCACGGTGGCGAATGGTCGCGAAATTTGAAGGTTCAATTGACCCCCCCACCCAGTTAATTATATGGTTAAACATGACACAAACAACAATTTAATGCACAATTACAAACTCAATATTTATAAACTCTTCATTTGTAGCATGCACAGAATCAATAAATGGCAATGAAAACTATGGGAAGGGATTCTCACTCATCGCGCCCCTAATTCTCGTTCTTAACACATC
>JZLH01S0339033.1:12360-28043 GCA_001188425.1 Eucidaris tribuloides
ATAAGAGAGAGATAATTCCATGAATTTTCACTTGAAAAACTAAAGAACCAAACCGGATTTTCATTTTGATTTACCGGAAAACAGACAAATCACTGTCCCGCTAAAAAAGCAGACATTAGAAGATAATATTTTTTTCCTGGACTTTAAATCATGAATTGAATGCAATTTTCCTCCTGGTTCCTGTTGCAGCTAAGAATTGTTTTTTCTCGATAGATACTATGGCAGATGATAATTGCTTGACAATAATCCAATGACTGATGCAGTTACATGGGTACTACTCAGCGCTGACTCCGGCGAATCACCCTGCTGGCCAATTCTTGAGCGCTCACTAGATCCTCTTCCTTGTTGCCTTTGGATCAGCACGCTGCGGTAGACGTGGCTTGGTGGCCTGGGGCTGGGCATCGTAGCTCTCATGGATCTCTTGGAATCGCGATCTTCATGGGTCAGCACTGATATTTATGATAATGAAGATGAAATCACATGATGTAATGATATAGAAAAATGGAAACTTCATCTCACTCCTCAATAAATATAAATAATAACTAAAGTGAAATACACGGATAAATAATCACACACATAACTAAAAAAAAAAAAAATATGAATATATACTATTATATTATATTAGATTATAGATAGATAAGTAATAATTTAGATAACTGTACTACTAAACAAAATAAATGAATTAAAGGTCCATAGGAAAACAGCAAGTTTTCTGCTGTTAGGTAGTCAGGCAGCAACTATAACTTTAGTGCACTTCAGAGAATGTTTGCAGGACACTAAAGACCAAGTTGTTCTGCGAACCACAAGTTCGCCTGTTTTTTAACGGTCAGTAAAATGAGGCATGCACATTTAATTGGGCAGTTTTTCAGGCAAATGCTGGGGGGGGCGGGGCAAGCCATAAAAGCTATGAAAATTATAAATTTGTTCAGTAGAACTATCTTGAGCCTCTGAATAATTGTTTTTGCAGTTTTGGGCAGTGTTTTCTGGCCAAAGTTTGGTGTCATAGGCATCCGATGGAAAGTGAACCCATAGATGACCCTTGAATGACGCTCCTGCAATGACTTTGACCTGGGCATTGTTCTGCATTTAGGTCAGTGTTCTTTCGGAAAAGTTAGGTGGTCCTAGCACATTCTAAATGAAAATTGACTTTAGATGACACGCATGACCCGCTGCATGAGCCTTTGACCTGGGCATTGTTCTGCATTCAGGTCAGTGTTCTTCAGACCACAGTTAGGTGGTCCTAGCGTAATTCGCTATGACAATTTGACGGCTTTAGAGAACGCCCCAGAATGACGCCCTGCTGACCTTTTGACTAGGCATTGTTCTGCATTCAGGTTAGTGGTCTTCTGAACCAAGTTAGGTGGTCCTAGTACAGTTCCTATGACAATTGACGGCTCTAGATGACCCAGATGACGCCTGCAATGACTTTGACCCAACTTACCCCTTAGTCACCCACTGATCATTGTTACCAAGTGGTTTGAATTGATAGCAACACTTTTCAATTGACAGTCATTTAACGGGAAAGCTTTAGACGCAAAATGAGCGGAATACATACAGAAAAGTGAATTTCATACTCTCTTCCTGAAAACGTTCAAGTGCGAGACAAAAACAGAGTGGTATCCAAAGGCGTCCCTTGGCTTGGCCTCAGGTGGCAGGCACTTGTTGGGCTTGGATACAACACTAACAGTTCATATCATTTTTGTATTGAATGGTATTCATGACCCAGTAATCTTAGCTAAGTAAATTTAAATTTTCTCTACAACCATGTAGT
Source organism: Eucidaris tribuloides (assembly GCA_001188425.1). Lineage (NCBI taxonomy): Eukaryota > Metazoa > Echinodermata > Echinoidea > Cidaroida > Cidaridae > Eucidaris > Eucidaris tribuloides. The sequence goes on from JZLH01S0339033.1 coordinate 14,132, forward strand.
CTTACATTTTTAAAAAATTTTTTAATTATGTAATTTATATATTTAATTAATATATAATGTATATAATTAATATTAGTAATATAAGATTAAAAAATCAAGGAGCACTGAAGTCAGTACATCCCACTTCTAAATCTACATTTTGCATGCTCTCAAAAAACATATTAAACATTTGACGAGTATAAAGGCAAAGCCAGAACATTACTATGTCAATAATACCAAAAGAGGAATTTTGCATTGTGTGAGAAATACATCAGTATGGCTGCAACTCCCAAAATCGATAGGAAAACATAACTTTGTAAATCAGGAAGACTAGTATGATACAGATAAGATATTGTTAGAGTGATCGCTTACAAATGCAACGTAGGTAGAACACATGATGATTGATTAGATGTTGTTTTCATTCATTCTTCAAGGTGCGGTGGACAAGGGAATACTCCAAGCATGTCCATATCTTCTCCGAGGTCATCCTCTATCCGAGACGGTGGCACAGATTCTAACAGACGGCAATCGTTAATCAAGTGATTACCTAACAGAATATCGTCCACATGCATTAGAGTTATGGAATTTCAGCACTGATGTTACCTGTCATGCTAGAACAGCAAATTCCTTGGTAATGAATTACCGGTAATGTCTGAGTATAAAATCTATATAGAAGTAATTCTAAGTTGAGAAAAAGTGAATGGTCACATTGATTTTCATGTTTTAAGAGAATTAACATCGTTTCAGAGCTAATTAAAGACCACAATAGCATGAAAGATCATATGGCTGCAGATTTTTATTTTTTTTAATTTGAAACATGTTAGCAGACATTATAAAACATTGTGAAAGCGATTTAAACAACTGTCAAACTTTGGCTATTCTGACAGTTTTTGAATGGACAAATAAACACCCTAAGAAACACACAATTCAAAGTTAGCTGTACTTGTAAAATAAGTACTGATAAAAAATTGGCATATGAATTACTGTCAATTACAAAAAATCTGGGCAAGTTGGAATGTAGATCAAAGATTTTCACTGTTAAAAGTCACATAAGATGTTTCTGAAGCTGCAATTTTTTCAGAGCTTCACTTTTAGACGCTAATCAGACACAGGGCACATGTAGCATGGGGAATTGTGTGACGTCATGATTGTTTAATAGCTGGAAACATTGTTAAACATGCCGTTAAATGATGCTTTAACATACAAATACAGTGAAACCTGTATAAAAGACCATGCAAGGAGACAAGAAACATGTCTTTATAAATAGGTGGTCTTTAAGTTCAGTTCCTGTAATACACTTCAAGGAAAGGTATTTTTCCGGGAAACTAAATTTGTGGTCTTGTGGTCTTTCTATACAGGTGGTTTCGCTAGAGCGGGTTTGACTGTATTAACCTTTCTGAAGAAAATGCATAGATCCTGTCCTCTAGGTCTGGGTGGAGTGCAGGTGGAGTGATAGTTGGCTTGTGCTGGATCAGAGCTCTAGTTTGGGTTTGACGCCGTGATGTGGTTCAGAATTATGGCAAGACAATACCTTGACTGGACTGACGATGAAGCGAGTGTTTGTTATCTGTGTAAATGAGGTACAAATAGTATTAAAAAAAAAAAATCAGTCCCACATCAATGACTGAATAAATGAGCTTTTATTTATTTAACGACTCACAGGGATTGCAGAAAGTGTTCAAACAAGTTTCATTGAAAAAAACAAGTAAAGAAGACACAAGGTAAAAAAAACAAAACACAAAGGAAAAAATAACATAAGACATACTTGCCAACATTTGGAAATGCAAAATCTGGACAACCAAATGGCCGGGGGTCCGCAGGGGCCACCTAGGCCCCTGGCGGGGTTCTAGCGGGCAGAGAGCCCTAGAGGGGTCCTGGGGACCGCCCCGGGAAGCTCCTGGATTTTACGATTGCATGCAGTTTCTGACACATGCGCAAAAATGTGTTTGTACACATCTTACCTCAAGATCAAGTGTTGACCCAATTTTCGTGAGGTTGCGTCAAAACTGAGGAAGCAGTTTCGATGTGCAAGATTTTACCTGATTTATTACCAATAGTACCATTACCATGGCACCAGAGTTTTCCGACACATGCAAAAAATATGTCTTGCACATCTTCCTCTCAAGACCAATGTGTACCAGATTTTCAGACGATAGTTGAAAGCTGGAAAATGTATGTTGATCCGCAAGATTTGCAACGGACCGCCCCAACGCGTAAGGTGATTCCTATATACCCCTTCAAAAACTCATTTGGCGGGCGGTAAATAGAAAGATAATAAATCCCTCAATTCACGCTTGAATCACCATGAGTTTGGAGACACAACACGGTACTATCAGCGGGTGACGACGTGCTACTGGCGGCGCTTGAGAACTGGCTGCAACTCGGGTGAAAGTATCGTCCTTGCTGCTGCGGGGCTTGACAGGAGCCGAGGCCGCATCTGTCTGATCCGCAGGTATCCCGTGTGACGAAGCGGTGGACTGATGATGTTGATGGTTGTGGTGTCGTTTGTGAAGAGACGACTGTCGAGCGCTGCCCGGTGAAGCGAGAGCTGAACACCTGTCGGTGAGCTGGAGGGTGCGGTGACGCAGGATATGGATCAGCTGCAGAAACAATGCAGTTGGAAGATTTTGAATATAAACGACAAAATTATTTGAATTGGGCCATTGCTCAAAGGTATTTTTGTAATGGTAATCTATGTTCAAGACACTGGGTGTACTTTCAACATACCAATTTGTAATTTGGTACAGTCGCAACTGTAGTAAAGATTTGCTTAACAATCATAAAAGTCACTGTTGTAGTTTAAAACTTTGATTAGCAGGTATTTATTTTTCACTAGAGGTGATATCATGATCAAGTCTGTGTTAGTAATAGTTTAATGCTGTATACGTCGGTGCATTTCTGTTTGAATGTTATCAGCGCTTACTTTCAAACCTAACTTTAGCCCAAGATTTTGTGAGAGGTGAAGATTTATGCAAATCTTTACATTTATGAATGATTTTTTTAAACTTATGTGGTTGCTAAGTTTACTTTGGGTTGGCAAAATCATGTGACTCATTATCTATTAACTTAGGTTCTTACTTCTTCCACCCAGCTGCTAGAACTCTCCTGTGCACTATGGGTGACAACAGGCCCTTGAGGCCGCGGTGGTGGTGCTGGTGGCTGGTCAAAGTGGTGGTGGAGTGGAAGTCGTGGTCTGCGACGAGGACTTGCACCGTCTGTCTGTCCGCGTATACGGCAATCTTCGCAGTGTAGGACGCACCCAGATCAGATATACACCTCAGGTCCCCAGTGGTGAGTCACTACGCATGCCCTGCATGCAAGTGTACCTCGCTCAATTAGAAAGATCGAAAGTTATTTCATAAAAAAATAAAATCTCGCAATAAAATATACAGATTCATATTTTGGAGCATTCCATCTATGTAGAGCCTTCAATTTTCTTCGAGCGCAGGAGTATAATTTTGTTTCATCTCGACAATTTTTTTATCAATCTCTTCCAACATTATGGCATGCTCAATTCAAAAAATATAACAAAATCAAAATACCCCAACATTACATATGTTGTATTTATTCTTGTATAATACTGTAAAGGAGACATCGACACTTACCTCTCTTACAAAATGTCAAAATGTCTTCCTCTCCCTCATACACACAACAATAGTAGCAACATTTTGATTTTTTATCTTTCAATAATGGAAAGCATTTTAGAGGTTGCAATCTGTAAACAATAGTAGAAAAATTTACTGTACAGTTCCTTAAAAGATCTGACAACATGTACATTTACTTGTAAGCTTTTCCAACATTACAAATTTGTGATGCAAGAGTTTCATGAATAACTCACATGGTCTGAGATTTGATAATATTTGGATAGACCTCTCCTCAGCCTGAGAAACAGCTCGATACACTTTGCTAAAGTGGAATGCCGGGATGAGAATGCATCCATCACCCGACGCGGAATGTCTGTCGCGGCAAGTAGAAAACATCATTTGGGCAAAGGTTTATAGACAAACCTTAACAAAATGCTATATGTGGGACTACAGTATGAATCAATCTAAGTTTATGAAAATTATTTACATGGACATATTCTCAGAAACATTATGTCTCTCGACGAAAAAGTGTACTGTAAGTCACGTAATGTTATGTAACCACATTCCTTTGTAATTTATACAATAAATATGTAACACATTAACTTTATGTATATTAGTGATTTGTGACTCCCTATGAGATGGCATAGAAAAGGTACAGATTTTTTTTGTTCTTGAAAATAAGAGAGCTCGCACTATACAGGACATTTTTAATTACGTCTTTTCATTTATGTATACATGTTAACGCAAGTAACCCAGGACATTTCCAATGATTTTTTATTTACAGTATCAATTTTCTTTTCTCAATCTTTTATTTGTACAAACTGAGAACGGATAAAGCAATGATATGCTTATTACGATGACAAGTACTTGAACACCTACCATTAACATGTTTGCAAGAACACAAGTGGTCAATGTGCCTTCAATAATGAATGTAAAATGTGAATTGCCCATTTTTATACCAACAAGTCACGCAGATATATCATGAATACCGATTATAAAATTTGTATTCAGTCAGGTAGTTGTTTTTCTCATGTCTCAGCAAAGAACAAAGCATGACTAACGATACCATTTTTATTGTCTATAACATGAAAACTGGACTTTCGGTTTTGTCTGACTTCAGGCAGTATGTAACAAATCTAACACATTCCGATTAACTTCTAATCTAGTCATGTTACTGGAGTTTAAGTGATTATCGAATATGCTCTCTATCGATAGTAACTATCGATAACTGCCTGATTTTGGGTTAAACTTAGGATATATCAGATAGTGAATCTGTGTATAACAGCATATATAACCGACAGACATCTATAGTGTACTATTATGAAATCTTGTTTCAAATCCAAGACTGATTTCAATCATGGCAAGGAGATATATTTAATGTTAACTGACATATTGATATTATTGTATGTACCAGCATTTAATAAAGAACAATTTCCCAAAAATCGCATAAAACAAACGAAATTTGATAGACAATATCAAGCTGTCAGTGTCAGCGTCAGGCTGAAGGTAGACGGAGGAACTACAAGTACTGCAGACTATACAGGATACATGTACACACAAGATGACAAATTAACGTAACAGCATTTACATTCGATCCTCTAACGTCTTGCTTTAAACCCCCTGAAACATTGTGCTGTTACTACTTAGCGTGATATTTCCGTGAAATTGTTCTACCTCCTAAACACGTCTCCAAGTTTACAGGGCGATATTGACTTGGTTTTCCAGCCAAAAATACAAAGCCAGATTATCAAAAGTACAATTGTATTTGTCACGCGAGATCATGGTAAGACCACATACACGATGTATTCATTCGCTGTCCAGCACCGTATTCCTTACCAGTGCGCATGATAACGCCAATGCTGCTCAGCTGAGCTAGCTTGGCGTGCGAAACACAATGCATACGTCTTGCGCACAGCATGACAAGAATAGCATGATTAGGTATCGTTGTTTTTGTGTGGTCAATGAATTGTAGCGGACGCGCGTCATGGATGACACTGATAGAGATCTGTAAATACATCTATCGATGCACCATGAGAGCAGCGCGCTCACATTGAAATTCAGCTGAGAGAGTATCTACCAATATTTTCAGGTAAAGCAAGACAGTGTTTAGAGGCTTCTGTTACATACACATATACAATACGAATATTTTTGTAATGGTTAAACGTAAGTTCAGCACTATATTTCCGAAATAATTTAATTATCCTGAATAATTTCGATATCGGTAAGGATTTTCTTACGAATATATCGTTAAAGAATTTCTCAACGATAACAGAGGCCTACATGGGAGTAAGATTATTGCCTTGCGCAATTCCAGTGCAGGAAGATTACAAGAAATGCCAAGTTTGCTGATCTTGCTTTGATTTCTGTACTTGCCTGTGAAATGTAGACAGAAAATAAGTCTTTGAAACTTCACACAAATAATTTGATAACGGCAGTGACTTCTATTGTTTACATCACATAACCAAGTTTAGAAAGTTAAACTGATAAATAAATGGACTCGAAAACAAGTATTTATCTTAACTACTGTACTTGTTTATGAAAATACACACCTTGAAATTACTTGCCACACACACTACAAAGTGACTTTTCATTTTAATGACTCTTGTTTACATCATAAAGCAAAGTTCGAAAATTCAGTGGGATAAATGAATTTAAAAATAAATTTACTCAAGATTATCTTGAAAAAAATGTTTGTATTAACGTCTGTGAGTTATAGCAAATATAACCACTTCCACACAGCAAGCAAGAAGAGATCGTGTGGAACATGTCATGTTCACAACAAATGCTGCAAAACAAAGAAATAAAAACAAAATACAAAATATGATCTTATTATTAAACACTTGCTATGAATTTTCTTGGAATGGGGAAGGGAAAGACAAATTAAATTTGTTCACAGTAAGAAAGGTAATTTTCTACCTTAACCCTAATCAGAGCTGGGCTTTTTTGGCTATGCTATATTGGGGGCGGGGGGGGGGGGGGCGGATTCCCCCGCCCGCGCCCCCCCGCGATCGGCCGAAATCGCGCGACGCACGGTTACCATCACGTAAATTACAGACAGTATAGTTAATTACCAGGAATTGTAATTCATATTAATTAATTATGTAATTATTCGTAAAAATCTATAATTAAGCTGTAAATCAACTAATTAAAGCTCCAACACTGCTAATTTTTGTGTCTGGACACTCTTTTTAGCATTCTTAAAAAGTTTACTGGAAAAAAATCCGGAATCAAAATTGATTTTCTATGTATTTTATTGTTTTTTCAAATTTCTTATGTATTTCTTTGTTTTTTCAACCTTTTGTTTTCTATTGTTTTTTGGATGAAATTTGTCGGGGACACTTTTGCGGTCATAAACAGCACAAAATTAATCAATTTCAACCAATAAAAGTGAAAATATTCATACATTTATGAATTTTGGCTGAAAACACAATTTGTATTGGAAATGTACACAAAATCACGTTTTTGAGCGATTTTTGGGGCGACAGGCAAGTACAAAATGTTACGTAACTTGGGAACCCCGTACCCGGACGTCGCAAATTTGGTCTCAAAAGATGCGCGACATTCGAGAGAATAAAGTCATGAAACGCCGTGGCAACTGCTTTGCGCGTCGTGGACATTTTGCGCGAAACGTCTGGGGGGGGGGTCGGATTCCGCCCCCCCAGCCTTTTTAGGGTTAAAGGCAATGGATCTCATTTGCAAACATCCCCACAGACCAGGAAAAGATAACCCATGCCCTTAGGCTATTGATGAAGGGCATGTCTGTGAAATCTGGGGGTCAATGACTGCCTAGAATTTGAAAAATGCAAAAGAAAAACAGTAGCCGTTTAGTGTACGTTCTATGGTAGGAATTTTTTTCTCGCGAGAAAAAAATTCAAATCTGAGTCTAACGGTCACTATAATTCCACTAAACCTGAATTTCTAGCTCCTATATTTTGCTGAAGGTTCCCAGATGGCATTTTCTTCTAAATGCCATTGTATTTACACAATGTTAATTTTTAGGCATGCAAAAGAGATCCCCTGCCTTTAAAGGCTTAACCCTATTTTAACTGGGCTATTTCAGACCAGGCCCCCCTTCAGATCTTGGCCGCGGATCGTGCAATTGCCACACAAGTTAGCATGCGCATAGAGCCGGATGTAAACTATAAGACCATAGTTACATTTTCAAAATATATATATTTTTTATATGTTTTAACAATTAATCATGCAAATAAGTGCATGAAATTTTGTTTTCGCCTATGACTCACTTACAATAGCTGGTAGAATGCTGATTTTTGGTGAAAATATTCATTCTGACATTTCTAACAGTAATCTACATAAAAATTTGCCAAATCGGAATTAATTTATGTATTTGACTGTTTTGTGAATTTCTTATGTATTTCTTTGTTTTTTTGACCGTTTGTTTTCTATTTCTTTTCAATGAAGTTTGTAGGGGGACACTTTTGAGATCATAAACAACATAAAATTAATTTATTTCAACCAGTTTAAATAAAAATAATCATACATTTATGATTTTTGGCTGAAAACACAACTTGCATTGATTTTGTACACGAAATCACGTTTTGAGCAATTTGGGGGCTCACATGCATGTACAAAACGTTGCGCAGCATCATAAAAGTATGTCCGATTTTCGCAAAAATGGTCTCAAAAGATGTGCAAGACTTCAAAGTAAAAAGTCAGCAAGCGACGGGGTCAAAAAATTTTGCGCAGCGGAATGGTCGCGAAATTTGTCGAGGGGGGGTGTCAATTTGACCCCCCCCCCACGTTAATATAGGGTTAAACATGACAAATAACAAATTTAATCACAATTACAAACTCAATATTTATAACTCTTTCATTGCATGCACAGATCAATAAATGCAATGAAAACTATGGGAAGGGATTTACTCATCCCCCCTAATTCTCTTCTTAACACTATCCCCCCTAATTCTCTTCTTAACACTTTACCCTTCTCACAGATCCAGTAAGTCATTGATACTCTCAATGTATGAAAGAAGGGTGTCTCTTTTGGAAAATAAGGTCAATTGAATAAGAATCCTGGCTGGCACACAAATTTCACTTTAAACTAATAAACGGGGGGGGGGCCATATTGGCCCCACCGATCAAATTTTCATGATTACGCGCGGCGAATTTTTGACCCGGGCATTCACTGGCTTTTACTTTCAAGTATGCGAATCATTTAAGACCATTTTCGAAAAAATCGACGTACGTTACAGCTGCGGCGACTTTTCTACATGCATGCAACCCAAAATTGCTCAAAAACGTGATTTTGTACAAAATCAGTGCAAAGTTGTGTTTTACTGGCTTGAAATGGATTAAGTTTATCTGTTTATGATGCAAAAGAGTTCCCCGACAAAGTTCACATCGAAAAAAATAATAAAAACAACAAGAGTCGGAAAAACAAGAAATACATAAGAAATTCACAAAACAATTAAAATACATAGAAATTCAAAACTTCTGATTCGGCAATATTTTTTGGTGTAGATAATTGTCGCTGATGTCAAAATGAATATTTTCACCAAAAATTAGCATTACTGTTTAGCCTATTGTAAGTGAGATATAGGTTGAAAACATATTTCATACACTTATTTGCATAATTAATTACTAAAAACTATAAAAATTTTTTTGAAAATTTACTATACAGCCTTGTATGTTTACACCCGGCTTATGCGCGTCAAATTTTCACGGCGATCGTCGATTGCGGACGAAGATCATCCAAGGGGGGGCCATAATGGCCCCCCCCCCCCCCCGTAATAAAGTAAGACCAGAAATATAGCCCGGTATTAACTGTGGCCAATAAAAGATAATTTACTGAACACGTGTTAAATCATGTGTAGATATTATATATAATTGGGCAATTCCGTGATTATTAAGTTACACTTATGACAAACTACCAACATTTTGGCTCTACATGAATATGCTTTCATATTATTCTCTGTTTTGGTATTGACAATCTCTAGACTGCACCTACTTCACACAACATAAACAAAATCATGAGACATGTTTTCAGTGGGTAATAATACAACTTTAATTAGTTATTACGTTACAGTAAAGAGGACATGGAAAAAATTGACAAGTCTTTGTCCTCAAAGTTCGCTCAACGTTTTGTCACTGAGAAACAAACGTTGTATCATGCTATTTCTGACATCTTGAGAGTCATTGAATATAACTATGATAAAAATCTTTGCGTTTTTCACTACAAAACCAAAACATGATAGTAACTACATTTGTCAGCCACACAAATTTGTGTTTATTTCATGCTTTTGTTTATGTAGTAGGCATATGTGGGGCTTTATTACTTTCAAGCCAATGAGAAGAGGATATTGGCATGGAAAAAACTGCAGAATAAATGATAATTTTTCATAAAACTGCGATTTAGCTCACACTAGTCACAATGATGGTATTTCATGTATGGTTCGAATTTTCCTAGAGTGCTGTTGAAGATTAAAATTATGAGTAGAAATGATTCCATGTTTTCATGAAATTCATCCATTTAAACCATAAATGTAATACGTTCGCGATAGACCAATTTATATAATTTTGTGATTTTGTCCAATAATTCACGAATTGCCCATATATATATATATCTTCTCCCAGAGTTATTACTTTTTATTGCAATAAAATAGAAGCAAATTCTGAATATTGATAAAGAGTGAAAATCCACCTAATTCCACTATTTCGAATACTGCATGATAAAACAAGTACAGTCTCATTGTGTAACTCTGCTAAATGAGTATGATAGTTGTAAAATGAATCCATCGTGAATCACTGTAAGGTGGTAGCGTTTCTTCTCAGCTGCATAATGCTTCTAAACTTGTAGTAAGGGTTTCGGCTAGTTTTAACGCTGCTTCTTGGCAAAACTATTGGAGACCTGCAGTACCCTCTGCCGATGCTGTTGAATAATGATGACGAAGAAATAAAAAACGCAAAATATGGTTACTTTATCAACGAATATTTGTTAGAAATCAATAACATTGCTCAATGATGTATTATCTTTTACGACATCAAGGTAATTAATGGAGGTTAACAGATTTACTGTTTTAGTGGAAACTATGAATAGATTCAGCAGTAGAAACCACCTTTCCATTATCTAAAACTTGATGCAGCAGAGTAATCCAAGTCGCTCTAAACTGGACTCAGCCAGAGTTGACTACAACACTTGTTATTTGCACAAAGTGATTAGAGGTTGTCTGTTACAATCTGAATTTTTCATCTCAAATTTCCAACTATGAACTTCATAAATCCATCAATTCCTACACACCAAATCGATTACATATCCACAGAAAATTTCAAAACAGCATGCAATTTCTGTGGCACTAAACAGCATAACTAGCACAGTCAATAAATATATCACCTATACAGTCTCACGATACAATTTTTAAAACAACATGTGATTTCAATTCATTATGTAGTGTATTGAAACTACTCCGCTATGGATCTTGGCACAGGAAAATGACCGCACCCACCCTTTGTTTCCCTGACAGTATTTTGATACAGAAATGAGCTACAAATTCCTCAAATTACCTGTGTGTACTTCTGACAGAATGTCTCTGCATCTACGCTGACCTTCTTGATGCCTTCCGCCGAATTCTCACTGCACTCCTTGAGATGCTTCTCCAGTGATTCGCTGGCTCCACTTGCATCCGGTCAGTCAATGCCTGCAGCTTGCTAACTGCCTGGGCCATGGCACGGGCGGGTCTTGAGTCCTTGTCCTTCAAGGTATGACGGTTGTCAGTGGCGTGGCTGACATAAGTCCTTTGTCTGAGAAACAAGAAGTCAGAAAGTCAACTGTTTCAACTTTCAAACTAACATGTCCATAAAGCGCCAAAGAAGTAATGGAATATCATCAGTTTTTAGTTGACTGGCAAAACAGGGTGCACCAATACTATTCTCCATGATCCACAACTTAACTTTTGTGTAAAACTAACATTCATTTATTTCCTGTGGTATGTATAGAATGGCTTCTATGACAATCATTTTCAAGAACATAGGTGTATGTTTTAAACATGTAATGTACAATTTGTAGCATAGTAACTGTATGTTCATATAGCTGATTTTTTTTTTACTACTTATAGAGATGTGTGGTAGTATACTAAAGTGTTTATGATATAATTTCCATGTACAATTTGCTACGGCTGCATATGTAAAAGATAACACAAAATAACAAGAGCCCGGGGGCAAAACGACGCTTACACTGAGGTCTCGCAAACACTCTCAATGGACCCATAGAAAACATATAGTTTTTGGCTCTTGGAGGCATATATCTAGGCACAACGAGCAAGAACCAGTTGAAAAACTTTGCACCTGGCCATATAGGTGATTTGCAAGTTAAAATAAATTCTAACATCCGTTTTATAAAAATCAAGGAAACCTAGTATCTAACATTGACGCTTTTGACCTATATGTGACCTTGAACCCGCCAAATAACATTGAGGTCCGCTGTTACAATAGCCACCCAACGTTTGGTTAGCAAAATGGCTTGTGTTACATTGGAACTATGTTGGGGCCCTTATAGGCCCAGCCTATAGGGGGGGGGGGGCCTGGGTAGCCATTCCAGGAACTTTTCCCCTCCCTCTGAGGATATTCGCCACCAAGTTGTCTAAACATTGATGTAAAGGTGATTACATAGGGCCCTACCCCAAACTTGCCCCCTTGGGGGGCCAAACGGGGCCACCTTGGCATGTCTAGAGTAACAATAATTCAGGGCACATATTAAGGTATCTACCACAAAGTGCTTAACTAAAACTATTTCTGATCTAAGATAGAAGAGCCATACTAACCAAAGAAGAAACTGACTTTCATTTGACCTTTGACTACATATGGACCTTTGACCCTCCAAATCACATTGAGGTTCTGTTACATCATCTACACCGCAAGTTTGGTTACAAATGGGCTTGTGGTTAGTCAAGTTAACTAATGTTGGGCCCTTAGGCCCTGCCCATGGCCCAGGGGGCCTGTGTACGATTCAGAAACCTCACTTTCCCCTCCCCTGAGGATCTTCCCCTAAGTTTGGTCTAAATCCATGATGTGATGTAATTATCCTAAGGGCCTACCCAAACTTTGCGCCCCTTGGGGCCAAACCGGAACACCCTGGGCATTGTCATGAGAACATAAAATTCAGCACATATAGAGGTATGAATACACACAAGTGGCTTAACTAAACTATTTCTGATCTAGAGAAGAAAGATGTTTGAAAACTACATACTTTTGGCACTTTATGGCCTGCGAACTGGGCCCCACGGGCCACGGTGGAACCGTTGAGGAGCTTGAATCCAACCCCACTAGGGTCATTCCTGCAAGTTTGGGCGAAAATCTAATCATGCATTTGAAGAAAAGCTGAAAAGTGAAAAGTTTAGCAGACGCACAGACGCACGCGCACTAGACGAACACGCACGACGCACACGATACGAGGACAGGACATAAAAGCGATCGGCAAATAGTCAAATTGAGGCCTTTGCTCAGGTGAGCGGCTAAAAACCAATAAATTGAATTGAATTGAAAGACTAGATCTTATTTCTCATGCAAATGATATGTCTGGAATGGGTCTGTAAGCAATCACTTGATCATATATAAAAAGTTACATTTATTGCTATATTTTATTCACTGTGAGAAACAAATCACCTGAAATTTCCTTTGTATCAATGAGCAACATTAACTCCATTGAATATCACAATATCAGGAACTACTCGTTGTTGTTGGCTGGTTTCATCATGGCTCTCCCGTTCGTCTCAATGCAGCAGACTGGACGGTGTCCAATTCCTCATCCGCAATCTTAGTCAGAGGAAGATGCGTTCATCAAAAGTCACCAACGTCAAAAGTACTCTTCGTACTTTCTGCAAATCTTTTTGCTGGCAAAACATGACAAAAATGTCAATGCAATCATAAGAGTAAGTTATATCTGACTGACACAGAACAATTTGATTCGTAAGCAAAATTCTCACTTTGATTATAGAAGACCTCTAGAAAATCTGCTGTTAACCTATATCCTGCGGGGGGGGGGGGGGGCAAAATGCCCCCCCCCCCACAATTTTCTCGATTGTTCAGCGCCCAAATTTTTTCACTGCGCCGTTGCTGGCTTTTACTTTCAAGTCTCGCACATCATTGAGACTATTTACAAAAATCGGTACGTATCCGTTCCGACCTGCGCGCTTTTCCGTACAAGCATGCAAATTTCAAAATTGTTTAAAAAAACATGACTTTGTAGAAAACAATGGCAATTGGTTTTCAGCCAAAAATCATTAAAGTATGATATTTTTACTTTAACGGTAGAAAATGATTAATTTTATGTTGTCTATGATCGCGAAAAAAGTCCCTGACAAAGTTCATAGAAAAACAAATAAAACAAAAAGTTG